>PKML01011232.1:30601-85828 GCA_002933935.1 Eutrema yunnanense | reverse complement strand
TAATTCAGATGGTGAATCCTAAACAGATAATTAACCTAGCATTCAGAGAAATCCTTTATGAGAAAACCCTAAACCTAAAGTGGATCTACTCAGACATGGCAATTGAATCAATAGACATGCTTGAATAAATCATCAATAAAATAATCAAAGAAGGTTTAAAGATCTGATCTCGGACGAAGGAAAATCAGACTTGTCTCAAACCCAAAGTATATAAAATAAAGCTTAGCTTAAACAAGTGGCTGAAAACTCCTATTTATAACCTAAAACACGACTTGGGGTCTTCTTGTAATTATCAGAGACTTGTGGACCAATTTGCAATTCTTCAAGTCTTGGAAAACTCGCGGGTCGTGTCTTGCTGCTATGGGTATCGATCGATACCAGGGGGTATCGATCGATACTGGCCGTGAAAACAGGTACTCAGCAACACGATTTTTAGCTCTGCTCCAAACTGCTCCAGAAAGCTCCAATACTTCCAATAATCCTCCAGTTCGTGCTAAGACCTGTAAAAGACTCTAAAATACTACAAAACACTAGAAAAGACTCTATAAAAGGACTTATATCATGGCCTAAACAGGGTAAAAACCATGATATATCATGAATTTGTGTGGAATTTTGTTCAGGATATAATTAGAGGTAAGTAGAGCTTCCCCCCACATGTTTTGGGCTAACACAGATTCCTGCAACATTGCATTCATCATTTCCTTGAGAGTTCTGTTTTTTCTTTCAGCAACTCCATTGGATTCAGGTGAGTAGGGAGCAATTGTTTGATGAATAATGCCATGTGCTCTACAGAATGCATCAAATGGTTCACTATATTCACCACCCCTATCACTTCTGACCTTTTTATGGTCTTGCCGAGTTGGTTTTCAACTTCCAGCTTGTATTCTTTAAATTTGTCCAAGGCTTCATCTTTACTCCGCATTAGAAAGATGTAACAATATCTCGTGCAATCATCTATGAAAGTCACGAAATATTTCTTGCTTCCTCTGGTTTGAATATATTTCAAATCACATAAGTCTGTGTGAATTAAACCTAGAGGTTCTGTTGTTCTTTGAACGCTGGGTGATGGCGTTTTAGTGAGTTTGGCTTGGACACAAACTTCACATTTGTCTTTGCTTAATTTGCATTTAGGAATCATGTTCATGTTCATTAATCTACTCATAGAATTGAAATTAACATGTCATAATCGTTCATGCCAAATATTAAAAGACTCAGCGAGATAAGCAATTGGTTTCTTATCATTAATCTTAGGGTTCTTCGAGGTGGAAGCCTCGATAACATTATCCTTTCGGATTACTGCCTCAACAGACATCTTAAACAGATTATCACAAACAAAACCCTTACCCAAATACATCCCATTCTTCGTTAGGATTAGCTTATCACCTTCCAGCTTCACAGAGAATCCATGCTTACTTATGAGCGATCCAGAGATCAGATTCTTGCGCATATCTGGTACATGGACGACGTTCGTGAGAACCAGTTCCTGTCCAGATGTGAGCTTCAGAACAACCTTCCCGTGACCATCAATTGTCGACGAGGCAGAATTACCCATTAAGAGTTTTTCACCATTCTTGGTCTTTGTGTATGTTGAGAACATCTCTCGATCCATACAGATGTGTTTGGTTGCACCAGTATCGAGCCACCAAGTCTTTGGATGGCTTTCAACAACATTGGCCTCAATGACCACATCACACATGTCAGCTTCTGTCAAGTTGCTTGAGCCTTCTTGCTACGACAATCGACGGATTTGTGTCCTTTCTTCCCACAGAAGTTACACATTCCTAAGAACCTTTGAGAAGTCTGACCATTCTGACCACTCTTGTTCTTGAACTTCTGGAAGTTCTTTGGTGGCATCTTCCCTTTGCCTTTGTTCAGGCGACCTTTGTTCTGCCACTTGCCTTGATTGGGGTTTTGGTGTTCAACCATGTTCGCATTGTGTTCGCGAATTTTCACACCTGCATTGATCTGTTGTTCCCGATTCGTAGAATCTACGCGGAGCTTGACAATCAGATCTTCAAGACTCATCTTCTTTTTCTTCAGTCTGAGGTAGTTCTTGAAGTCCGTCCAACCAGGAGGTAGCTTCTCAATGACGCAGCAACCTTGATAGGTTTCACACAGCCGCATTCCCTCAACATGAATGTCGTGTAGGAGCCTCTGCACCTCATCGACTTGTTCCATTAGTGGTCTTGAATCCACCATCTGGTACTGCATGAATTTTACCACAGTGAATTTCTGAGTACCAGAATCTTCAATGCGGTACTTCTTGTCTAATGAATCCCATAGATCCTTAGAAGTCTCAGCGTTTTCGTACACCCCAAACAGAGAGTCCGAAAGGCTATTCTGAATATAGCCCTTGCACAAGAAGTCAGCATGTTCCCAGGCGTGTACACTCGCAAGCGCACGCGGATCAGTGTTATCTTCTGGGAGAACAGGTTTCACCTCACTGGTGTATTTCTGCAGATTCAGTGTAGTCAGATAGAAGAACATCTTCTTCTTCCACATCTTGAATGCTGTCCCATCAAACTTGCTTGGAGGAGCAACATGATTCCCAGATGGAACTTTCACCGTTTTGATCAGACTCACAGTCGTCTCAACCTTCTCACCGGTTTTCTCCACCAATCCAGAGTTGTTTTCCACATCAATTGTCATTCTGTTAAGACAAAGAAAACACAACTTTCAGTTAGTACCGATATATAAACTTGAGAATCGCAATTCTAAGACTGATATCAAACTGGATCGCATTGGTGTCGATCGATACTCCTTGGTATCGATCGATACACACACAATGTCTATCGATACACCCATATGGTATCGATCGATGCTCGATGCACATACAGTGTCAATCGATTCATCACTGGTGTCGATCGATACACGCTTGGTGTCGATCGATACACGCTTAGTGTCGATCGATACACCCTAGGTGTCGATTGATGCTCGATGCACATACAGTGTCAATCGATGCATCACTGGTGTCTATCGATACACGCTTAGTGTCGATCGATACACCCTAGCTAGGTGTCGATCGATACAAGTGAATTTCACAGGATCGATCGATGCCCCACAGTGTCGATCGATACCTGTGAATTATACACAGTATCCATCGACATAGACCCAACTTGGTCGATGCACCGTATCGATCGATACACACAGTGTAGACCGATACAACTTGATGCACAGTATCGATCCACTACAAGAAAACAGGGAATTCGCGACTGCAGTATTAGTCGCTAAACAGTCGCCGTTTACATAATTGCGACTGTGTTGCGACTAAAAGAAGTGGTCGCAAAAGACCTCGTCGCTAAATCAATTAGTCGCCATGCAGTCGCTAATCAGCTACTCTTTNCGTTCTTTAATCGCAATTAAAGACGGTTGTAGAAGATGTTTAAAGCAGTACTGCTTCTACTACATGTTTCAAGTTGCTAAACAGCTTTTTCATAACGTTTGAGTATCACTAGCAGATTAACATCTTCTTAAAAAATAGAATAGATGGAGATTGCCTCTACTACACGTTTCAAGTTGCTAAGAAGCTTTTTGATAACGTTTGAGTATCATCAGCAGTAGAAGAATCGTTTTAGAAAACCGTTTGAAAACGTTTATTTACTCGTGATTAAAGATCCAATTGAAGTAATAAACAGAAATTGGATCTTCTTGGAGTTAAGATTGTAGGACCAAAAATTTAGCACTATAGACAGGAAAAGATTTAATCACGATTATATAAATAAACAGCAAGGAACAGACGATTCATAAAACGATAAAGCAATAAAATAAATCTAAGGAGGCGAGATGAATCTCTTTCCTTAACTCTAAGAATCTCCCGTAGTGCGACGGGTTTTAATAGATCCATGAGTCCCAGGATACAACCAAAGTAATATGTATCATCTACACTTGATATCAGATATGTCGAACATTATACTACGATACTCTCGAATAGAAACTTACTCTAAGCAGTTGGGAATTGAGAGAACTCTTTCTAGAACTTTTAGGATGTGTTTTTAGTGTATCAGAGGATGATTTTTAAGGTGAAAATCGGAATGTATATATAGGAGAGAGGCTAGGGTTTTTCCCTGACAGAAAAGGAATATTCCTCAGAATATTCTAGCGGCTGCGATTTTTAAGTCGGCCTGTTGAGTATCGATCGATACCAAGGGGTATCGATCGATACCTCTAAAAGTCCACGAGCCCAACAAGGCCCAATGTGCGATCGACGCACGTGTGGTATTTTCTTCTCTCATGTTGTTCATCATTTAAATTAATGACACAACCATTCCAAAATATATACACGAGAAAACATTTCTCGGTCAATGAAAACATTTCATTAGAAAGAGCTTAACTCATTTCTTTTCACACTAAAACAATTTTATCAAGCCCTCGAGCTTTGACAAAAAATTAGTTCCAACACTTTTAACTAATATTGATATGCTTTGAATCTAATCATATGTTGTTTGCAGTATAAGAAAGTAATTTCTATATGGGTTGGAGTATTAGAGCATCTCCAACCATGATTTTCATTTTTTTTAATTGAAATGTTAAATTTATTAATCAACAAACAAATATTTACAGAGGTTGGGCTAAATTTAAATGATTTTAGGTATACATTCCAAGCTTCCATCTATCACATTTGGCGTGAGAGAAACATGCACAAACATGGAGATCCTCCTCTCCCCTATCCACGGCTATAAAAAGCTATCCGCTAGAAATGTACGAACTCGAATAACTTCGATCCGAAGAACAAGCGATAACACCTACGGTGACAGCTTGATAATCTGGTTCTCCACCCGCCTATGAATCCTCCAGCACAAGTTGAAGATTAGCTTTATCCTTTCTTAGATATATTCATGTGCATTCTTGAAATTTCAAACTAAAGTATACATTATTGTATAAAACGATTTTTGATTGAATAAATTTTACATTCAATTCTAAAAAGAAAAAAAAATTTGGACTAGACCCATAAAATCAAATATGACTTGAATTGCTAACTTGGTAGCTCGCTTTAGCATGACAATGTCACATTAGCATAGTTTACATTTAACGCGCGTTTGTCTAATAATGGTTTAGACATTTTGATTGTTTTTTGGTGGTGAGTTATTAAGTTTTCGGGTTCTTGATGTAGTTTAAGGCATAATTTCTAACCTATTGGGTCTGTTCGGCGCACGACCGCTGCGTCTACATTGTGCGACAAGAAAAAAAGACGCTGACGAAGCTAAATATTACGATGGTGAGAGATAAAGGTGATGCTGGACTGTTGAAATTAACCGCTGAAAGCAGTCGCAGCTGCCGATGAGAGGAGTCGCAGCTGCCGCTGAAAATTCCAGCGACCCATTTCTTGTCGTTGCGTCTCTTATTATTAACACCAGCGACACTGCTCTCCACAAACTTGCGTTCTAAACAACAAAGATATATTGTTTTTTTGTGTCGCTGACGCTAGCCGCAGCAGTCATGCGCCGAACAGACTTAATAAGTCATGCGTAGAAATAAAGATATGAATTTGGTTTTGGTATAGTAATAGACGGCTTTCTCATTTTTTGGAAATAACGATTTAGCAAATGCTTTAAAATTTAAATTGTTTTAATTCCCAATATCTTAGTTGACTGTACACATATTTTAACATAACGATAGAGTTTTTAAAAAATATTTTTCCACTTAATTCCGATATATATATATGACTCTCATTTCCACAACTGCATCTATATAAATCACGTGAATCCCTCCTTTAAAGTCAACAAATTATTAACGAAAAGAGAGAAGAAGTTAAATCCATTTTTATTCCCTATCATATCAAAATGAACAGCAACGAGACAAAGGATAACAAAGATGAGAATCGTATTCCTTGAGTGAGATTCAAAACGATCAGCGAGGGGGAGAGAAGCACAGCTGAGAGAAAGAGGCCATCGCAGAAAAGTAAAGAAATCGAGGGCGAAAGAGGGAAATTGGTCGATTGCAATGGAAAAAAACACTTTTCACGGAGATATCTCGGTTAAAAGTGAAAAGAGGAAGAAGATAGCTTAACTAAAGGCGACAAATAATGAAAATAATATAAAAAAAGGAAGAGAGAGAAGACATCATTACCTTGGCAAGTGCGAAGTTGAGGCGACATGGGAAGTTGAAACAGCGAGAACCGCTCATTTATACCTGTCACCCACTCGCCCTGTCACTTCCTTTAAAAAAAAATCGTGTATTTACTATAGGATCTCTGCAAACTCGGCGTCTGAGCAAGCAGGAAATCAATCAAGGATCCGAGATTGCGAGATCGTGTCAACCAGGAAATCAATCAAGGATCCGAGATTGCGAGATCGTATCAACCAGGAGATCAATCAAAACCCGAGATCGCAACACCACATCTTTATTGACAAGACGATAAAGATGCTGGGGGGCAACTGGTCGGCCCAAATCTCACACTCAAGGCCCAACCGGATTGAATAGACCTAACGAAGAAGCCCAATACGCGATAAGACCTCATCAAGCGAGCCCGCGAGCTGGAAGGAGCCGAGCACGCTGGAAGAGGCGAGGTCGCTAAAGGGACGAGTCTGCGTCTAAAAGGTCAAACACCCTGATTCGAGATCCCAAAATCAGGCTCAATATTGAAGACAAAAGATCGCGAGTTTAATTCTGTATTTAATGTGTATATTGACTAGACAGTTACATTTTTTCAGCTGGTATATGTTTGAAACACCAGCCTCATTGTAAGGGACCGGATTCTTGGCTAAAAATAATATATACAACTTTCTCTCTCTAATTTCTTAAGTTATTCCCTAAAACATACGACCTAAAAAGCGAAGAATCGAGTTTGTGAGATTCTGCTCTCACAATGAGTTTTGCATAGCTAGGTTGACGAGCTGGAACGAGATCGGTGAATGTTCTCCTTTTTTTTGACGGGATCTGTTGCTAGATAGATTGGTGAATTATTAAACCGGTCTTCGCGTGCCCATGTCGGTGATCGGTGATTGGAGATCTCAATCGGTAAACATGTCGAGACGTTAATGTCATTTTTTGGATTTCTTGGGTTTAATAATTCTGCATAAACCCTTAATTTTTCTTGGCCCCTCCTTCTAGCGCCAATTGTGAGAACCAGATTTCACACATATCGTAGATCGGTAAAATCAGTTTAGGGTTTAGGAAAGTTATTTTTATTAGAATCATAGTTGTGCATGTGAAGGCTGCCTACGTACCCTAAAAATAGGGATCAAGCCGAACGTATTTCTTGTTACAGAGAAAGTATTAGATGATTTTCATATACTTTAGAATGAGGCGATGACCTCCTTATTTATAAGTCTTGACGCCGGTCGATCTTCCTTTTCCTTCTTGGATTGGTATTGGCGATTATCATTTTTTCCGAAGTCGATGAGGATAACTTCATTTTTTCTTGAAATTTGCCTTTATCAAATAAAAGGAGATATTCTTTTTATTTCATAAGTCGGCTTTGATGGGCTTGAGACTGATAGTTGGGCTGATTTTAATTCAAATGGGATTAAACCGGAGAATGCTAAATTCAACTCCAACAATCCACACCCCACCCACGACACTACTATCAAGTTTATGTGAAGAGAAACAATTAGTTGGACCTATGGCACATAAAGCCCACACTAAAAAAAATTTTGAAGTGGGTCTTCGTCACAACATCAAGTCTATCTCGATTCATCCTCAACCTTCGACCTGCAACAAAAGCGAATCTTATCGTCAGTCAAAAGGAGTCTCTTGTATAACAAATCCAGCTTTATAACCGTTTTGATTCCTTGGCATTGTGTGATGTGACGTGTTGTTAATTTGTCATTTTCTCTCTAAGTTTTATGTGTATTTCCTATATAAGGAACACAATGCTCATTGTATAACGTTAAGTGAAAATATCAATAAAGTTTGTATTTTTACAAATCAAGAGTCTTCTCTCTAGCTTTCAACTACACCAAGCCTGCGATATCAGATCGAATGCGATGAAATTAGGTCAAATCCCAAATCTAAAATCCTACAAAAAACATTTTTTCCTTTTTCTTTTTCAGCTTCAACAGATCTTTTCAAACTCAAATTTCTAAGATTCGCTGAATTTAAATAATAAAACAATTTATGCAATTCTCATTCAATATAAATTATTAATACGCATATCATTGTAGAAATGAAATGTTTGATTAAAAGAAATATATGATAAAAATAATGGTCCCTCATTCAAATAATAAACCAACATAACAATAACATAAATGTTTAGTAAAAGATAGATAGAGATATCACCTCATCAGATGATAACGAGAAAATAAAAATTTACTTTACAGTCAATTATTCCATCCTTGCATGAACATCTCAGGGTCATCAATGGATTCAAAAAGCTCTTCAATATAATCATCCCATGAAAATGTTGCTGGTTCCTGAACATAAATTGATGTTGTAGACGCATCTACCACCGGTTCTGTGACCAGTGTTGTAACATCCAGACTCAAATTTATCTTCCCATCAAAAATATCCCGAGAGTCACAATCATCCTTAGCATTTTTGGTTATACCATCAGTTTCAGTGGCCTTAGAAGGATCGTCATTGATTGTGACATCTTTTATGTAGTTTTCAAGGATGTTATTGTGGGGGGGGTTTTCATTTTCATCACTTTGCTTAGTTTTCATCAACTGCATCCGACGCTTTGTGGCATTCCAACGGTTTTTAATAGCATTTTCGCTTCGTCCAGGGAGTAGCTGCGCGATCTCGGTCCATTTGTTGCCAGCAACTATGTGAGCTTCAATAAATATTTGATCTTCTTCTTTAGTCCAAGCATTTTTCTGAAAAAATCACATATTAGTTATATACAGTTGAATGTTTAAACATATACAAATAATGTTCATATTGTATACAAATGTATATGAGTTTTGACAGATGGAAGCAAAATAAAGCTGATAGAATTCATATTTTTGTTTTTTGAAGTTGCTTACATGAAAATAAAAAGAGAGGTTATTATGACCCAAAGAAAAACGGAGGTCATACACATTTTAACAACGGTGAATAGATAAATTTTACAATTTTATTTTGCTTCCAATTTTATATGCATTGTACTAAATATTCTATATGTTAAACACTAATATATGAACATTTCAAATGGATATATGAATTGTAGTCTACATATTGACACATGTGTGTGTAAATATAAATATACACATGATTAATGATAAACAAAGAGTAGTATGAATCATGATGATGCAACATAGATATCTATACACGCGCACACATATGAGTTGTGAATGTGCTTATATACTCGTACATATGGTACTCATATACAAATATATACTTGAAAACAAGTAAGAGTTCGAGAATAAAATAGATCACCTTGATGTCAGGACGAAGATGGTTGTGCCACCTTTCTCTACATTGTTTTCCTACTCGTCCTTCGAACGTCTTTGCAATCATTTCCCATTTTTTTGTCCCGTAAAGCTCCACTGTTTTCTTTAAATGTCTATATATTTACATGTCCCAAACACGTAAACATATTATAACATCCCAAAAAAATATACAATATAAAAATATATTAATGATAATTTCAAGGATATAAACTGAATATTAGTGTAAGTTTTAGTTGTTATGTTTATGAATAAAAAAAATGATGACTTACTTATCCTCAGATTTAGTCCATTTTCCTTTGATGATTTTGGCTTTCTTCAAAGGTTTGCTTCTCCTCGCCACATTCTTATTCTTCTCTTGATCGGTTTGAATAATCTCTCGACTTTGATGCTGATTAATGATCTTTTTGCTTGTGCTTTTTGTACCTTCAGGAACCAAAAGATCAAATGGATGAGATTCAACCACGACTTTATCAAGGGTTGGCTCATAACCACGGGAGATGAACCCTTTGTTGTGTATAGTATCATCCCACATAGTATTTTCCTGGAAATCAGGAAAAATATCAAATATACCCTTAGGTTCTACATAATTTTTGTTGTTGTTGGTTAAGTTATTCATAGACTCCTCAAAAGAGATAGTTTTTGAGTACGAATCGATATCCATAAATGGATTTTTGATGGTATTTCAAGTATGGAAGGGTTGCAAACCAGAAGATTTTGAGTAATAACCAAATTTCGATTGAAGGGATCGTAATTTTGGTCTGGGATAAATGATATCAGATTTTGGTGATTGTGTTCAGATCTACCAGTCAGAATAGGTAGAGGAGACCAACTATTGAGAGAAGATTGGCCTAAGTTATCACTTGAAAAGTTTTTTGAATAAATCACTAGAAAAATTAAGATTTTCTTTTTGTGTTTAAGCTAAATCTTCACTAAAAGAATGGTAAGCTTTATTTATGATGAAATCTTCGTTGAAGATATTCAACAAGAAATCTATTTCAAAACACCACCTCGATTCAGACGATGATTACAATTGTCATTAATTGTGACCAAATTGTAAAAAAAGTTTGGTCATTAATTGTCATTAATTGTCACAACTCATAAATTGTGAGCCATTAAATAAAAAAAGTTTGGTCAAATATCCATTAAAACAATTGTAATTTTCTGAATGACAATCTAATCAATATGGTTATGGTACTACATATAATTAACTAAAAAAATGCAATAAATGCCTTTCTATTACACACATTATTCAACTTTTCTTTCTTGGAATGTTTTTTCTTGCTTTGATCTTTCTTTATATATTGATTCAATCTCACTGTGGGGGCTCGATTCCGGCCCAGTCAAAGTGGGTCCAATAAAGCAAAAGTAAATAAGCCCGACAAAATCAAAGAAGGCAAACGAACTCAAAATAACCATATGGGCTCAAAAGATCATACGAGGCGACATGCAGAGATGAAAGGCCTACCGGAGTGAAAATCTACCGTCAAATGAGATTAAATACAGAACCGTTAGTCATCCCCGATGAGACCAAAGACTCGTTCAAACCGTTGAATTAAGGCGCTTGCACGTAACAATCGGAGCCTCGTCATTACAGACCATTCATGGCGAATCAGGCGGAATAAACGGTAATATTAAACACAATTTTGAAGTATAAAACAAGAATATATGAGCAAGGATCAAAGGACCTCGAATCCAATTCTCTATATCACTTCTTACTGCAATTCGCTCTAGACTCAAACATTTGTCATTTCTTAGTTCTGGTTCTTGTAAAATCACTTTTGAGAATCGAAATACTAAAACCAGCTTACCCCGCAAAAACCTTGTCCGAATCACTTTTGAATCATGTTTGATCTCGTCGAGCAACAAACTTTCTGTTTATTGTTTGATAGTCCTTCAGTTCTTCTTATATTAAAGATAAGCCAAAGTCCTCCGTTTATTCCTATTTACAAATTTAGGCTGTCATATTTCCAACTACAACATTTTAGCTCTAGAAGGAGGGGGATAGACAAGTCTAACTAAATCTAGCACGAAAGAATGATATCTCATGGTTTTTACCCATTTTAAGCCTTGATATAAGTCCTTTTTATATAGTCTTTCTAGTATTTTGGAGTCTTTTAGAGTCTTTTCAGGTTGTAGGTACGTTTGGAGCATTATTGGAAATACTAAAGCATTTTGGAGCCAAGCAGAGATCATGTAGCTGAGACACCGATTTGATGCCCGAGTATCGATCGATACACTTATGGTATCGGTCGATACCCGTCGAAAAAACAGAAGGATCGCGACTTATTCGAAGATTTGAGAAACTGCAAATTGCCCCAGAAGACTTTATTATTTACAAGAAGCCCCAAAACGTGACTTAGGTTATTTATTAGGTTTTTCAGCCACTTTTGTGAGCAATGCTTTATTTTACTTTGGTTTTGTGAGAGAGCTTTGGAAGGGAGACAAGTCTGTAACTCTGTTCGTCCGAGAGAAGATTTCGAACCCTTGTTTTACTCTCTTATTACTATTTATTTAAGGATTTATTCAGTCATGTTTACTGTTGCAATCTCCATGTCTGAGTAGATATCATATTAGGCTTAGGGTTCTCATAAGGGATTTCTTTGAATGCTAGGTTGAATTGTTGATTAGGATTCATAATCTGAATTAGTTCTTCGCTTTAGGTTGTTCTCAAATCTAATTCTAGATTGATCACCTGGAACTTAGATCTTAGGATAATCGATTAGGGACGACAGTGCAATTGAAAAACCTGATAGAACTTAGGATGAGCAAAATAACTATTCGCAAAGAGATTTGGTTTAGTTATTTTGTGAACAAATCAAACTTGAACTAAAAGTTGGTTTAGACTTTAGGATTCGAAAAGAGATTAGGAATTCTAGGGTTTAGACTTAGATAATTCTCGCAACGAGAGTTGGTTAATTATACTTTAGTGATTTGAGTTCAAGAACCGTGCTTAACCTGAACCCTGATTTGTTAGTTTAATTGCATTCATTGATTTCCTGAGAAATACCCTAAACCTATCTTTCTCCCAATCGAATCACGACTTGTTTAATTTACGTATTTTCTTTCAATTCCATTGATCACTTAGCTTAATTTTCATCTATACAATCTATTGTGTGTTTTTTTGAGTCTCTGTGGATTCGACCCCTAAGTATTATAATTTGGCGCCGTTGTCGGGGATTCAATTCGCCATTAGATTTTAGTCTGAGAATTTCGACTAAGTTCGACCAGTATCGATCGACACCCTAGTGGTATCGGTCGATACCTGTCGTGAAATTTTGTGTTACTTACGTTCTTGACTTTTGTATTCAGGTGCATGCCTATTCGCGAAACCAGAAGGAACAAGAACACTCAGCTAGTTGATCTGACAAACGAGCAGCTAGCACTTTTGGAACGCACAAACAGAAGAGCAAAGAAGCTATCAGAGATGAGCAATAATCCAGTGGTTTTGGTTCAAGATGAAATTGGTGCTTACAGTGACCAAGAGGGTCAATTTTGCAATGCAAGAGGGCAACGATTGGATGGGGAGAGGAACATCATTCCACCTCCTCCTATTATCGAGGGGATTATCGCTGGGAATGCGGATGCAGGGAACGCTGTGATTAATCGTGGTAGAATAATTGGTGAGTACAACATGCCTGATTAATTCTACGCCAATCGTTCTAGGATTCGCCCTCCTACTTTCCAGAGAAACAACTTTGAGCTGAAGCCTGCTTACTACACTCTTGTGGGTCAGCACCCTTTTCATGGTATGTCCAATGAACAACCTATGGATCACATTGAGAGTTTTGAGGATTTGGTTACAAGCATCAAATGTGATGGAGTATCCTATGATTACCTTTTCTGTAAGCTCTTCCCATACTTTCTTGGTGGGGATGCAGCTTATTGGCTGAACCAGTTGGCAGCTGGATCACTGCCTACTTGGGAAGAGACTAAAAATGCATTCATGAACAATTTCTATGATGATGCACGATCAGCGGAGCTCAAAAATAAGATTTCTCTATTTTCTCAAGGACTGAGTGAGGCATTTAAGGCTACTTGGCTCAGATTCAGATCATATCAGAGGGATTGTCCACATCATGGGTTCACTAATGTACAGCTGATTGGTCTTTTCTTCAGAGGGATCGATTGGAGGTATCGGATGGCTTTGGATGCTGCAAGCAATGGAAATTTAACACCATGTATCCTGAGGATGCTTATGTGCTGATTGAGAACTTGACATCTAGCAATAGTACCAAGAATGCAGACATGAAGCGCAAGAGGCTAGTTGGTGGCATGGAAGGTTCGCAAATTGCTGAGGTTCAAGCCAAGTTAGATTATATGCATAATCTGTTGATGGGCAAGACGATGAAGGCTGTTCACTTTGCAGATGATGTTGAGGTATTTAATGAGGATGAAGTGGAAGTTGTTAACTACATTGGTGGATTTGGTTTTCAAGGTCAGAGAAATCAATACCAGAATAACAACAGAAACTTCAACAACAATGCTCAGCAAGGAGGATCGAATCAGTTTGTCCATAAATCTTTCCAGAACAGTGGATATACCAGGAACTATTGGAGTTTATCTTATCAACCTATACCTGCTAAGACCCCAGATAGCAAGATTGAGTCCATGTTTGAATAGCTGGGTCAAGGACAGCAGAAGCTGACTGTGGATTTCAATGGAAAGATGGATGCCATGTACAATGATCTGAGTGGAAAGATTGAAGCTCTTAACATTCATCATAAGAAGCTGGAAACTCAGGTAGCTCAGACTTCAGAGGCTGTGAAAAGGCAAGAAGGTTTTCTTCCAGGGAAAGGAGAGAACCCAAGGGCACACATAAATGCAATCACCTTGAAGAATGAAAAAAAAAGTCAATCCAGGAGCGAAAATTGGTCAAACTGCAGAAAATCTCGTCGATCTTGACGATGAGGATTCTGAAATCGCCCCAGTAAATCGACACTAGTCAGCATCGATCGACACCGGTCAATATACTTTCACGGGACAAATCAAAGCCCGGTGTATCGATCGATACCACTCCTGTATCGATCGACACTGACCCTGCAGTCGACACAACACCTAAGGTTACGAAGGAAGTACCTTATGTAGTTGCAGAGAGAGTTTATACACCGAGGATACCTTATCTCATAGCTATTGGGAAGACTAAGAATGAGGTAAAAAACTCTAGATGCAAGGTAATTATGGACAAGTTGATTGTTGAACTTCCTTTTATCGATGCTATCAAAACTTCTCCAGCTTTCTGGAGATATGTTAAGAGGATGGTAGCGATCAATTTGAACCTTGAGGATGGTGTTCTGATGATCTCTCACGAGTGCAGCGCAATCTTGACAAACATGATCCCAAAGAAGCTATCAGACCCAGGGAGTTTTGTGTTGGATTGTACAATCTTCACAGAAAGTTTCGAACATTCTCTTTGCGACCTTGGTTCAAGCGTGAATCTCATGCCATACTCGGTTGCTAAACGGATGGGGATGACAGACTTCACAGCCACAAGGATCTCCCTGATACTTGCTGATCGCTCAGTTTGACTTCCAGAAGGATTACTTGAAGACGTCCCGATTAAGATTGGAAATTGTTTAATCATGACTGATTTCATTGTCCTGGAATATGATGCAGAACCCAGAGATCCTCTTATCTTAGGAAGGCCATTCCTTGCAACAGCTGGTGCTTTGATTGATTGTAGGAATGGGAAGATCGCTCTTAACATCGGTGATTTGGTCATGACTTTTAACATGGAGAAGATGATGAAGAGACCAACCATCGATGGGCAGACTTTCTTCATTGATACCTTTAGTGACATTGCTGAATAGTACTTCATGGAGATGCATCCTGAGTATCCACTAGAAAGAGCATTAGTCTATTCAGCTGAGTTAGAAGTTCACTTGGATGATGTTGCTGCTGGATTTTCGAGGATGCTCGATATAACACCACCAATATCGATCGATACCCCCTAGTATCGATCGATACCCTGCGACCAGAAAGGAAATTGGTCGAAAGTTCTAAACAAGCTGATGGGCTTGGAGATTGGAACGAGGAGAAAGCTCCTAAGGTGGAACTTAAGACACTTCTTGCGAATCTGAGGTATGGTTTTCTTGGTCCTAATTCTACATACCCAATGATTATTAATGCTTCTTTGAACAACACATAGATTACCTTACTGCTGAGCAAGCTGCACAAGTATCGCAAAGCTCTTGGCTATTCTCTTGATGACATTTCAGGTATAGCACCAGACCTGTGCATGCATAGGATTCATCTTGGGGACGAGTCGAAGGCTTCAATTGAGCATCAGAGGAGGCTTAATCCAAACCTGAAAGAAGTGGTTAAGAAAGAGGTCATGAAACTCTTGGATGCATGAGTTATCTATGCCATCTCGGACAGTTCTTGGGTCAGTCCAGTGCACGTTGTTCTTAAGAAAGGAGGGATAACTATGGTGAAGAATGAGAAAGATGAGATGATTCTTACTAGGACTATCACTGGGCATCGAATGTGCATTGACTACAGGAAGTTGAATGCAACCACAAGGAAATATCACTTTCCATTGCCATTCATAGACCAGATGTTGGAGAGGTTGGCTAGTCATCCCTACTACTGTTTTCTCCATGGGTATTAAGGTTTTTTCCAGATTCCTATACATCCAAATGACCAAGGGAAGACAACTTTTACATGTCCTTATGGCACGTTCGCATACAGGAGAATGCCATTTGGACTGTGTAATGCCCCAGCCACCTTTCAGAGATATATGATGTCTATCTTCACAGACATGATTGAGGATTTTATGGAGGTGTTCATGGATGATTTTTTGGTATACGGATCATCATTTAAGGACTGTTTGGCTAATTTGTGCAAGGTGCTACAGAGGTGTGAAGAGAAACACTTGGTCCTTAATTGGGAAAAGTATCACTTTATTGTTCAGGATGGCATCGTGCTTGGGCACAAGGTTTCTAAAGCTGGGATCGAAGTAGACAAGGCCAAGATCCAGGTCATGACAAGCCTCCAACCACCGACTTCTGTGAAGGACATTTGAAGTTTCCTTGGACATTCTGGTTTTTACAGAAGGTTCATCAAGGACTTCTCCAAGCTAGCACGCCCACTCACCGCCCTATTATGCAAGGAGACCAAATTCGACTTCACACTTGAGTGTCTTGCAGCATTTGAGGAGATTAAAAAGGCTTTAGTGAGTGCTCCTATTGTGCAACCTCCTGATTGGACTTTGCCTTTTGAGGTCATGTGCGACGCTAGTGATTTTGCTGTTGGATCAGTTCTGGGACAGAGGAAGGATAGAAAGCTGCACGTTATCTACTATGCCAGCAGGACGTTGGATGATGCTCAGAGGAACTACAACACCACAGAGAAAGAACTACTTGCAGTTGTTTTCTCCTTTGAGAAATTTTGATCCTACCTGATTGGGAGCAAAGTGATTATTCATACTGATCATGCTGCTCTCAAATATCTGATGCAGAATAAAGATCTCAAGCCTCGTCTTTGTCGTTGGGTCCTTTTGCTTCAAGGTTTTGATATCGAGGTTAAGGACAAGAAATGAATAGAGAACGGGGATGCTAGCCATCTTTCAAGGATTCGGATCGATGTAGACGTGGCTATTGATGATCAACTACCAGAAGAGTTCATTTACTTCATTGAAACTGGTTTTCAAATAGGTTTTGCCGAAACTTTGCAATTCTCACGAATTGCAGGTTTTGGTATCGATCGACACTCACCTAGTGTCGGTAGATACCCGGCGATTTCCGAACCTGTTTTGACCGTAGAACACCTTGGTGCTTCTGAAGGGTATCTAGTCGCTGTAGCTAATTCCGATCAACCATGGTTCGCTGATATTGCCAACTACCTCGCTGCAGATGCAGAGCCAAAGCATCTCAAGAAGTATGACAAGAAGAAGTTTCTGCGAGACATAAGGCGATTCTTTTGGGATGAACCTTACCTGTATAAGCACTGTTCTGATGGTATCTACAGGAGATGCATTGTTTAGTCAGAGGTACCTAATGTTCTGTTTCATTGTCATAGTTCTGAGTATGCTGGACACTTTGCTACTTTCAAGACGGTGTCCAAGGTTCTTCAAGCAGGCTTCTGGTAGCCTATTATGTTTAAAGATGCTCATGCCTTCGTTTTGCAATGCGATGCGTGTCAGAGGAGGGGGAAGATTAGTAAAAAACACAAGATGCCACAAAATTTTCATCCTTGAGATTGAGATTTTTGATTGTTGGGGAATCGATTTTATGGGTCTTTTTCCTTCGTCACATAAAAATAGGTACATCTTAGTAGCTGTGGACTATGTATCTAAGTGGGTAGAGGCAATCACTAGTCCTACCAATGATTCTTCTGTGGTCCTTAAGCTGTTTAAGAGTATCATTTTCCCTCGATTTGGAGTACCTCGGATTGTTATAAGTGATGGTGGCTCTCACTTTATTACCAAGGTTTTCGAGAAGATGGTGTGAATCATCGTATATCTACTCCTTATCATCCTCAGACTAGTGGGCAAGTTGAGGTTTCCAACAGACATATCAAGGAGATTCTGGAAAAGACTGTGGGTACTACTAGGAAGGATTGGTCTACAAGGCTGGATGATGCACTGTGGGCTTACATGACCGTTTTCAAGACACCACTTGGGACTACACCGTTTCACTTGCTATATGGGAAAGCATGTCATCTTCCGGTTGAAATCGAGCATAAGGCAGCCTGGGCTACAAAGATGATGAATTTCGACATCAAGTCTGCTGCTGAGAAGTGATTGATTCAGCTGAATGAGCTGGATGAGATTAGGCACAGTGCCTATGAAAACTCAAAGTTATACAAGGAGAGGACCAAAGCTTATCACGACAAAAAGATCCTCACCAGACACTTTGAACCCAATGACCAGGTACTTCTGTATAACTCTCGTTTGTATTTGTTTCCTGGTAAATTGCGTTCTCGTTGGTCAGGTTCTTTCACAGGAAGTTAGACCATATGGTGCAATTGTCCTGACGAATCCTTCAGGCGAAGAGTTCACTGTCAATGGACAAAGGGTGAAACACTATTTTCGGAGCACCGAGATCCTAGAAAGGCACATAATGCCTCTGGATGATACACCAACTGCCTGAACGGCGGTACAGTCAAGCTAATGACGTTAAACGAGTGCTGAGTGGGAGGCAACCCACTGGTAAGTATGTACATATGAGTCTTTTATTTTTCTAGTTTTTGTTTTGTGTTTTGCTGTGTCACGTGAATCAGATCCGGAGACTCAGTATCGATCGACACCACTTGGTATCGATCGATACCGGTTTTAAACGCACATATCCAGGACCGACTCCCGAGTATCGATCGATACCACTTATGGTATCGGTCGATACCATCACCCAGGTAAGTTTCCTTTAAAACCCTACGGTATTTCTTCTTTCTTTCTCACCGCCTCCATCGATCGATAAGAACAACCTTCTCTCAAAATTACAAATTTTTCAATTCTTCACGGATTTGAGTGATTCAAGGGTCTAACCTTGTTAGATTTTCGTGCTCTTCTTGTTTCTATCATCCATTATCTCGATCTGCAAGGTATGACACACAAATTTTTCTTGTTCACTCCAATGACACAAGGTTTTGGATTTTGATATTTTTGCCTTTTAGAACTTGATTTACCGGATGATTATGCCTTACCTAAGTTGTTCTAGAGGAACTTCGAACCCATCCTTACGCTTGTATGCTTGAAATTGCAAATTTGATGAATTTCGAGTTTCTGGTTTGAAATAGCCAGTATCGATCGATACCCTGCTGGTGTCGATCGATACCCTACTTGAAAGGACTGCATTTTTTTTTTTTTGCATATAATTAAACAATCATAATACAATCATTATTACACATCAAACAGTACAACACAGGTACTATAGCTTACACAAGCTAACGATTTAACAATAACAACTGGTATCGATCGATACTCCCCTAGTGTCGATCGATACCCAAACAACAAAAGCAATCCCCGGGTCCTAATCATCCCCTCTTCACCGCCTTGATTCCACGATCACGCTTTATCTTTACCTGCATCGACAAAAGTGATGCATCAACATTTGGCTAACCAAATGCTGAGTGAGATTGATCATCCCAACAACAGGCTACCAATAAGCACAAGCAATAATCACCAAGAATTAATTCACCACAATTAAAACTTTCAGCACAAAGCCACAACTGGTATCGATCGATACTCCCATAGTGTCGATCGATGCCCAAACAACACACAACTCCCGACAAGGGACTGGTATCGATCGATTCCCAAAACCACACCTGGTATCGATCGATACAACCACACAACACGAGACCACCGCCAATGGTCTGGTATCGATCGATACCCACCTGGTATCGGTCGATACTCGCGAGACCTAAACACAGGAATCGCCATACAAGCAACAAAAAGCATCAACCAAGCTTTAACAAGGCACCACGCAAGCTCACTTGCTAACCTTTGGTCACAACTCACCTTAAACACGATGGACCGAGCTTTAAAACAACTCCCCGAGCTCAAGAAGATCTCCCTCTCTTCTCACAAGCCCACGCCAACACCAAGCTCGTCAAACATTTCCTTCGAGCTTCTCCCAAGCTCAAACTCTCTTGATCTCGCAAGATCCAAGCTTCGGCAAGCTTTTCTTCTCTCTCTCTCTCTCCTTCTCTCTCTCTCCTTCTCTCTCTCTCTCTTTCTTTCTCTCTTTCCCGACCAGCTATGGTCTTATCCTCCAAGGATACGCTTTTTATACTCGAAAGAAGATAAGAGAAGAAGTCAACCAGGAGAAAAACCCGGCTGGTGTCGATCGATACAGGCCGGTATCGATCGATACCACCCCCGGAACAACCCGAATTAATTATTTTCCCTCAATAATCAATTCTTCCGGAACACGGGCGCTACACTACTGGTGTCGATCGATACCCTGCAGGCAGTGATAGAATTTTGAGTAATTCGTTGATGGTTGTTGCTTGTTGGATTTGGTGCTTATTCTGTGTTTGTTGTGTTCTTTGTCTTTGATTGCAGATGTCTACCCGCAAGAGAACAAGAACGCATGGTGCATCAAGCTTAAACCCACCGCCAAAGGATTTTCCCTTGGGTCAACGTGTCAAGATCTGTGATGGTTTACATTGGCGGAAAGGTCTAGTGAACGGTTACCTAGGCAACGACAACTATAGAGTGAGGATTGATGGAGCGTTCGAAAACATTGAGGTTCCGCATACTTCCTTGCGCAACTTTCCACCACCAGTGGCACCTCCATCGCAACCACCCGCTCCTGCTGCCACATGTCGATCCCCTTGGCCTAAGAGGAACGAGAAAGCCAAGATTCCTTGTACCAGAGTCTGGGAGGGAACAGATAGGGAGATTGTTGAGAGTGACGACTGCGTCTACATGCATATCTCTGCCTCTTGGGATGACTATGACACGTTGTTCTACAACGCATGGCAGGACGTTGACGTACATACCACTTGGTTTGTTGATCCTAACACCATGCGTCGCTTGGGTATAGAAAGGGAACTCGGGCGTCGGATTGAAAAGATTGGTTTGGGTACTATGCCTCTGAGGCAGTATGATCTGTTCCCTGACTTGGTGCGACAGTTTCTCGCGACAGTTCGCGCCTACTATCAAGATGAGGTTCTTAAGGACGCACAAGAAGGTACCATGACCTTCATGATTCGCGGAGTGAGATATAGATTGCCACTCCCAGATCTCTGCGACATTTATGGTTTCCGCAGAGACTTCAGGAAGGTTGCTATGCCTACTCAGTTTCTCGATGTGCAGGTTTTCTGGGAGCATTTCAGGAACGGAGCCTACTACTCCAAGACTTCCACGCAGATGGATGTGCACCATCCTGTTATGCGCTACCTGGTTAGGATTCTGAGCAACATTATCTTATGCAAGATGGAGCCTAACAAGATGCGACTGTCTGAGCTTATTCTGTTCTCCATGGCTATTGGAGATATCATTGATGACAAGAACTATGAGTGGCCTGAGCTTGATCTCGAGGTCAACCTAGGAGCCATCTTTGCACATCACCTGGTCTCTTTGAAGACCAAACCATTTTTGGGTGCCAGTCGCGGTGCAGCTCGGAAGACCGAGACAGTGGACGATTTTCTTACTCCTATCTTTTAGCACTTCGGTATTAACACATCGAGCTGTTCGATAGTCACCACATGCGCTGTTATGGATGAACGACATCTGCAGAACCTTAGGTGGTTGAAACCTGAGCGACGTTGGTATTTCTCCAACACAGATGGGGATTTTCTGATTCAGCTCCCCAACAAAGAGCTGACGAACATTGGTGAAGATCCCGATCAGATGCGTTTTGAGCCTGATCCGAGCCTATTGATTATTGCACCTCGCACTCGCCAAGGCCGAGACTCTTCTACTAGCGTACCTACTGCTGCTGAGGATGAGCCAGTACCTGACCTTGCTAGAGGTCGATCTCGACGTGCACGCCATCCTCCATCTTCTGCGAGTACTTTTCCCTCACCACCTGCGATTCCCATGGAGCAAGCTGCCTTTCAGAGGTTTGTGGTGGAGACTCTCCAGAGCATCTGGAACCATATTTCACGTTGTGGATGCATCCGTCCTTTTAACCCACGCTCACCTTCAGGCGAAGGACCGTCGCATACTACTGGAGATGATGACTCTGATGAGGATTAGTCTTCTCTTTTATCTGGTTCACTTTTCTTTTTCTTTTTATTTTCCTTTGAACTTTTGTGTCTTTATGTCTGCATTTTCTTTTGATTTTGAACTTTGTGGATTTATGCATTATGATCTTTTGTTGCATCTGACTTGTGTTTGAGTGATCTAACAGTGCTAACCATAACACTTGGATCGTTTGACACAAAAATTTGGAGTAACATTTGACTCAATTGTCGTTGAGAGGAGTTCCCTGTATCGACCTACGCCTGGTATCGATCGATACCATGCCGTGTGTCGGTCGATACCCATAGTCCGAAACGGTAACTTCTTGTTTCTTCATGATTCTACTCTGTTCTTTTATTTTTTTCACCAACCTTAGGTCAGATAACACTGGGGACAGTGTTGTTCAAGTCTGGGGGAGGTAGTTGCTGACATTGTTTTTTTGTTTTTCTTAGAGTCAGTCGTTTTTGAGTCAAAATTTGTTTTTATTGAGTCAAAACCTGTTGGAGACTGTGATCTCTTTCTTGACTATGTTGTTCTGACCTTGCTTCTAAGTGACCATTGTTACAGAATCAGTATTAGATCGACTAATGAATAATCGAAAGACTGACCAGTTAACTAGAAGACACCATGTTTCCAGCAAAGTTCTTTAAAGCCTGAGCCAAAAATTTTGCACTTCATCATTGTGATTGATGTCCATAGAGCTTGATTCCTCATTTGTATCCGACAAAGGAACCCACGTGTTTAAAGTGATGGCATTTCTCTCCCTGTTACAAGTTAATAAATAAGATGCATTAAAAGATGAAATGATTTTCTTCTGAGTAGAGGGTTAGGAAAATTTACAGCAATCCCATTATTCTACTTCAGAGGAAATGATCACACAAAGGTAGAAGTGAGGTTAGAAAAATTTTCTGTGATACCATTATTCGCATACACCTTTGATTACTGTTGAAGGAAGAACCGGGGATTCGGTGGCAAACACCATCAATACTCGCGTTACCTTTAATAAGTATATGTGAGAGAATATAATAAGAAATAAGTCTGGGGAGAGAAAATAATACCAGAAAGTGTGAAAATGGATGGTTCTTTGTCATGATATTGTATGAGAAAGAATCTAGAAGGTTCTTGGTATTAATCACAGCAATGAAACTGGCGATGATGACTTTGATTTAAAAATGCTGTGAAATAATGTGTGTAGTCTGGGAAGCTGCGAATGTCTACGGAGAGGTACATGATGGTTAGATTTGAAACTGGTTATGTGATATGTGAAGCACTAAGGAAAAGGGTCATTGCAATGTTTCAAGAACAGGTGAATCTCCTTGTTTTTCAAACCTCTTTCTCTGGTTTAGTTTCCAGTTTGCTTGAGGGCAAGCAAGAGTAAGTCTGGGGGAGTTGATATATCATGGTTTTTACCCGTTTTAAGTCTTGATATAAGTCCTTTTTATAGAGTCTTTATAGTATTTTGGAGTCTTTTAGAGTCTTTTCAGGTTTTAGGTACGTTTGGAGCATTATTGGAGATACTAAAGCATTTTGGAGCCAAGCAGAGATCTTGTACCTGAGACACCAATTTGATGCCCGAGTATCGATCGATACACTTATGGTATCGGTCGATACCCGTCGAAGAAACAGAAGGATCGCGACTTATTCGAAGATTTGAGAAACTGCAAATTGCCCCATAAGACTTTATTATTTACAAGAAGCCCCAAAACGTGACTTATGTTATTTATTAGGTTTTTCAGCCACTTTTGTGAGCAATACTTTATTTTACTTTGGTTTTGTGAGAGAGCTTTGGAAGGGACACAAGTCTATAACTCTGTTCGTCCCAGAGAAGATTTTGAACCCTTGTTTTACACTCTTATTACTATTTATTTAAGGATTTATTCAGTCATATTTACTGTTGCAATCTCCATGTCTGAGTAGATCTCCTGTTAGGTTTAGGGTTCTCATAAGAGATTTTTTTGAATGCTAGGTTAAATTGTTGATTAGGGTTCATAATCTGAATTAGTTTTTCGCCTTAGGTTGTTCTCAAAGCTAATTCTAGATTGATCACCTGAAACTTAGATCTTAGGATAATTGATTAGGCACGACAGTGCAATTGAGAAACCTGATAGAACTTAGGGTGAGTAAAATAACTATTCGCAAAGAGATTTGGTTTAGTTATTTTGTGAACAAATCAAACTTGAACTAAAAGCTTGTTTAGACTTTAGGATTCTAGCAAAGGAACAGACGAAACCAGATAAAAAACCGTCTTGAACCCGGAATCCTAGCAAAGGAACAGACGAAACCAAAGGTTAAATCCCATGACTTATCCTCGACCGCCACCTTTTGATCCGCTCAATTCGCATCGGCGAAACACGAATCAAAACCTTGTCCAGACTCCAGAATCCAACTGAGGGAACATACATGGCCAATTTGGCCCACAAATGGCAGAAAACCGCGATCAGTTCGTTGAGAATCCTGGAATGAATATTGATCCCACATGCTTGGAGTATATTCATTGGGTGCTAGCAGAAAATGCAGAAGGATTACATAATGTAATTTCACGAATCCATAACGCTACTAGTGCAACCTCCGAGATAGATCGCATGGTCGAAGAGAATAAGCGAACTCCGTTCTCAGTTCGTAGTGATAATACACCTATCAGAGATGTGGGAAAGCTTAAGTTCCATGTCTATGAAGAAAAGACGAATTCTAAATCGTACTTAACCGCATTTAAGATTTCAGTTGGAATAACTCATTTTAATGAGTACGAAAAAGATGTCGGGTACGAAAAAGATGTCGGGTTGTGTAAACTTGGACTAGACCCATAAAATCAAATATGACTTGAATTGCTAATTTGGTAGCTCGCTTTAGCCTGACAATGTCACATTTGCATAGTTGACATTCATTTTAACGGGCGTTCGTCTAATAATGGTTTAGACATTTTGATTGTTTTTAGTAGTGACATATTAAGTTTTCGGGTTCTTGATGTAGTTTAAGGCATAATTTCTAACCTATTGTAGAAATACAGATATGAATTTGGTTTTGGTAAAGTAATAGACGGCTTTCTCATGTTTATTATTGATGGGAAGAAGAATTATATCGCTAAAGGTGGGCGAATGAAAAAAAAACGCAGCGTTTTAAGCTATAGAAACTAAAACGCTGCGTCTTATGCAACATCAGCAAAATACAACTTTTTGATAATTTGAGCTAAACCGGTGCGTTTTAGAGTTTGCTCACGTGCCCTGATTGGCGACAATGAAACGTTGTCGTTTATAGTGCAAGAGTGCACCTTTGTTGTCCACCAATGCATGTTAAAAGGTCATTTTTTGGAAACAACGATTTAGCAAATGCTTTAAAATTTAAATTGTTTAAATTCCCAATATCTTAGTTGACTGTACACATATTTTAACATAACGATAGAGTTTTTTTTTGATATTTTTCCACTTAATTCCGATATATATATATATATATATGACTCACATTTCAACAATTGCATCTATATAAATCACGTGAATCCCTCCTTTTTAAGTCAACAAGTTATTAACGAATCCATTTTTTTTTCCTATCCTATCAAAATGAACAGCAACGAGACAAAGGATAACAAAGATGAGAAGTCGAAGTTTTATGAAACTGCAACCACAGTCATATGCATTGCTGGAGCCGTTGGTGCAGTCGCGGGTCTACTCTCGTGGATTGGCTCGAGCTCGGGAGAGAAAGTTCCGGAAGATAAGATGATGAAAGCTCCTGGGAAGGATGGTTATATACCAAGGAAGACTTTCGAAAGCAACCCGAAAGGCTACTTCAAGGATCTGCATGGTAAGAAATGAATATTTCTGATGCATAATCAATATTTCCGACTTTGTATTATATGAGACTAAGTAATAATATGTTGCATGTAATAGATATGTACGTGTGTATCTTGTTATGGATTGGAATAAAACCGCGATTTAATTTATCATGATGACAAATCGCAAATCGGTTAACCCTTCAAGATACTTATAAATTTCAACTTTTTCGCTGTATAGTGGACAAAATAATAACAATTACACGATTATTTTGCATAAAACTGCCAAAGATGTAAGTAGGGGTGTCAATTAGGGCCAAAGCCCGAGGGCCGGCCCGGCCCAGCCCTGAAAAACAGCGGGCTCGGACCTAGAAATAAAAGCCCAAAAAAAATCGGGCCTTTCGGGCTAAGCCCGATCGGGCTAGTGTGTTTTTCGGGCTTAGCCCGATCGGGCTCGGGCTAGGCCGAAAATCCCGAAACTATTTGATTACGTATGTCTTATTAAATTTAGGTTCGCTTATCATATGAATTCAAAACTCACTCATGTAAATTAAAGAGACTCTCCTATATTCCACAATTCCCACTGATAATATATTAGTTAATTGTAGTCATATTACTCCGAAGGGCGAAGGTACACTAAATAGTCTTTACTTGTTGGCATCACATTTGCCACTCTATATATAACTCACTCATGTACCCCTTCTTTTAACTCAACAAATCAAAACACACAAGAAGAAAAATACAACTAGAAAAGTTTAAAGCTTAGTGATCATATCAATATGAACAACATCGAGAACAAAGATGAGAATTCGCAGGGCATCTTTCGAAGACAACCCGGGAAGCCACTTCAGGAACCAGAGGCATAGTAATAAGAAATTTTAAAAAATTTCCGACTTTGGATTCCATAACTAAATAATAAAACGTTGCATATGACAAATATATGTTGTATATGTAACATGTTATAAATATGGATCAGTATAATATTGCTTTTTTTAATTTACTCGTGTTTAATGTTAAAATATGTCGTATATGTACCATGTTATATATGGATTGGAATGATATTGTTATCTCTATATAATTTCTTTTAAAAATATATGTACCATGGTTGAAGATGGTTTTTTTTTTTAAATATATAATTTCTTTGCTTAGAGTCTTAATTAGACAGTTCTGACTATATCCTTTATACAAATCCCTTCTCATATTTTGTCATGCTTAGAGTCTTTGAAACTAATTAATCACCTCTCCCAAACTTATTGTCAATGATATCTTTTATCATAGTTTTTACGGGGTTCAAATTCAATCTTGNAGCTACAGAGGAAGCAGAATGGCTTCGAAACTCTCTGGAAGATATCCCGATGTGGGAGATAAATCAGTGCCATCATTATGTGTACACGGTGAGAGTTAGTGAGCTATCTCTCAGGCACTGAGTAAGTTATAAAATGGCAAATCTCGAGAATGATATAAGACCATTTAGACAACTGATCTCACAACGGCTGATAACTTAGCGGATCTGTTTCCCAAAGTTAGCCTCGAGATTAAGTTTGTTAAATCATCAAAAGGAATGGGTTTAAAGCCTATAGAAAAAGATGACGTTTGACAGATACCCAACCTATGTGACTGGAGATCCCAAGATCTAGGTTCAAAGGGAAACAAAATTAAACTGATTCGAGTTGAGCACTGTGAGACTATGTCTCTGCCCAGTTCCTAGGATGATAAAACAGTGCTACTGTGGTTAGTAAGGATAAGCGTTGGCTTTTAATGATTGCATAGCTGTGTAGATAGTGGAGTGTGACAGGACATTTCTGAAAACAAGCTAATAAAAAATCACCTAGTGAAGTGTGAAATGGGGCCGTTTCTAGGAGAATGAAGGATAAGGCTATATTCTCCAATTTCACTCACGAATACCAGGAATGTTCAAGGCCACAATGAACACAATATAGAACAAAGTTCTACGAGAAGATGTCTCTGTGCGATATCTGTTGTATCAGTTTACATCAAAATCCGGGCGGTTCAAGACATCATGTTCACCTCCTGGCCGAGTAAACGCAACAGATATTAAAATTGTTTGGTTCAAAGCTGAAAAACGCTACCATTCAGTGACAGTTACATTTTCGTATACTCTCGAAAGTCTGTCTACGTCTAGATGAGTCTAGTCAAGTATGTCTAGTAAAGTCTAGTCTGTACAATTTTCAACATATATACACGAGACAACTAATTTTTTGTCAAAGCTCGAGGGCTTGATAAAATTGTGTTAGTGTGAAAAGAAATGAGCTGAGCTCTTTCTAATGAAATGTTTTCATTAACCGAGAAATGTTTTCTCGTGTATATATGTTGGAATAGTTGTGTCTTAAACGAACAACATGAGAGAAGAAAAGCCATACGTGCGACGTTCGCATCTTGGGCCTTGATTGGGCCCGTGGACTTTTTGAGGTATCGATCGATACCCCTTGGTATCGATCGATACCCAGCGGGCCGACTTAAAAATCGCAGCCGCCTAGGTTATTCTAGAAATATTCCTTTTCTGTCATGGAAAAACCCTAGCCTCTCTCCTATATATACAACACGATTTTCACCTAAAAAAATCATCCTCTGATACACAATAAACACATTCTAAAAGTTCTAGCAATAGTTTCTTCAATTCCCTTCTGTCTAGAGAGTAAGTCTTTATTCGAGAGTATCGTAGTATAATGTTCGTTAGATCTGATATCAAGTGTAGATGATACAGATTACTTTGGTTGTATCCTGGGACTCATGGATCTATAAAAAACCCGTCGCACTACGGGAGATTCTTAGAGTTAAGGAAAGAGATTCATCTCGCCTCCTTAGATTTATTATTGCTTTATCGTTATATGAATCGTCTGTACCTTAACTGTTTATTTATATAATCGTGATTAAATCTCTCCTGTCTATTGTGCTAAATTTTGGTCCTACAGAAAGTCGATCCTCAAATCGAATCAGATTGGCGAAGGAGCTTTATTGATGTTCTTTTAAGAATGATCATAGACCTCCTCTCTACTTCAACGGGCTAAAACTATACCTCTCTTGGCGCTTTTGGTCATGTCTAACGGCCTGCAACTACCTATAATGTATGTGAAATGTTGTTGTATTCAACATTATTGGGTTCTAAATATGTTTTTCGTTATGTTGTGCTGATTAAAGATAAAGCTTTTAAATTCTATGATGCTTATGAACAATGCAAGCCATGTAGTGGTTCCTCCAGCGACCCCATGAATAAAGGACATGGGCCTTTCCCAGATTTTGACAATGCTTCTGAAGGTGTTCCATTTCCTTACATGGGTCCTTACATGAGTAGAAGCACATGTTCGACTCCTGCTTGGGACTTCACAAAGTCCTCTCACCATCCACCCGGGCGGTCAGAGTCAAGATTCACGTAAATTTATGGAAACAATCGGAAATCAATCTCTGCTCAGTCTTGTAATGTGGTACCAGATGATGAGGTGTATGACTATTTCTCGGAAACCAAGTTGAGAAAATTATCAGGTAACTTTTTAATGGCTTTATGACCCGCATCTGACTTCCTAAACCTCATATGATGGTTGCCAGTTTCCAATTTTCTGTGAATACAGTTTTAATTTCCAATCCCTCCATGGTTTTTCTGCTCACTGTTCTTTAATTTTATTTTCTAAGCTCTGTTTTTGTCAGCCTCTTTAGAGTTATCGATTGGGTAAGACTCTCTAGATAATATTGGGAGATCGATGAGATCGACCATACCGAGATTATGGAAATCATGAAGATCCGGAAAGATCTAGAAGATTATGAATATTTACCAATATCTTAGTTTAGGAAATTTACCTTTATCTTTAAATATATTATTTACATTTATGTTTATCTTAATTTAGAAAATATAGATTACTTCTACCGCTATATAAGTTTATTCACCTTGTAACTTTATTCTTATGAGAGTCTAATAATAATTCTTCCTAAACACTTTTGTGTTCTTACTCTTATCGATTTACAAGAATCATCAAAACCCTAATCATTTTTCTTCTTCTGATCCAGGTAACAATATCTACCAAAAGGCTCATCCTTTGCGGGAATCACGATCATATGCTTTGATCGAGGTTGGATTTTTGTAAATTTGCTTAGAAACCAACTGATTTTCCCATTTACGTTTCTCTAAGATAAAAAGTGATTGAAAAGAAAGAGTTTAGTGGAAAATTTGTGTGTTCTCTCTCCGGAAAAAATAAGAACTTTACATTAATTGACATTGACTTTCCATTGACTTTCCATTGACTTGAATAATTTATAATCTGGTAGAAGATGGTTAAGAGAACAATTGATGGACTTGGCGTAAAACATATGAGAATCATGTGTGACTATAAAATTTAAAATGTTTGAAACACATTTCAAAAACAACCACTTAGATGGATAGAAAAACCATTGATAATTCTTTATAGTCCTAAAATATGAATATTATGAAAACTATACCACTTATCATATTACAAGTTTCAATATGATATCTAAAAGAGAAGATGATGAAGGCTCCTGGGGGAATGGGGAGATAATTCGCAGGGCATCTTTTGAAGACAACCCGGGAAGCCACTTCAGGGACCAGAGGCAGCGTAATAATTTTTTTTTTTAAATTCCGACTTTGGATTCCATNTGCAAAAGTAATCGAAAGATATTAATTGTTTTTTTATGTCGTATATGTACCATGTTATATATGAATTGGAATGATGCTATTTTAATTTACTTGTGTTTAATGTTGTAATAATCGGGAGCCAATTAAGAATATGGACTGAGACTGAGCCGATGATATATGGTTGTAAAATTTCACTATTGTTTTTTTTTTTAATTTCAATTTAAAATACAGAACAAAGTAGAAATCAAAAATATTGATGAAATTAAGATATAATTATCTCACGTGTCATGTTCATGTAATAAAATAGATTCTTATATCTAGATGGGGCTTTGGATAAATTTATATCTAAACTAGTTTTTTTTTTTTTAAGGGGATAAGATGCGTTTGGCAACATATATACGAATCAGACAAACACGCAATTAAAGATGGTGATTGGATATTTCGAATTTTTTAAAAACAAATGTACCTCTTGGTGTCAGTGATCTGGATTTTGAAAAAATTGGGAAGAATGACCTTCACATGTTACTGGGCGCAGAAGACTCGGAGACTGGACATCACCAACAGCCCGGTCCATGGTATCAAGGGATTCCGACCCGATACATCACTCAATTATGCCAGAATAAACAGTTCAATACTTGTATATTTTCCCACCAATAAGGAATAATTAAGAATATATTCAAACCTACGCTCATAATTCTCGCAACCTACAGATCATGCAATTAATGCATTATGTTCACATTTGATAGATGAAAGTGACAATACTTCGAGCATAGGGAAGAACAACGGTATGGAAGATGCCCATACCGCGCTTGATCCGCTGCTTCTGAGCCGTACACTAAGAGAGATAGCGACGTCGCGAGGCTTGATCGAACAGCAGACGCATACAACCAAGGAAAGTAGGTGAGACGTCAGAAAAGCATTGGGTACGCGATCCATTCAACGGATCCGATATCCGACCCAACAACCCGACAACAAAAGATCTGGCCCGGTATGCTAACCCGAGTCAGGTAAAACTCTATAAATACTTCCATTTCCCCAATGGGAAAGGAGTTCACGATTTTCTCATATTTTCTCTAGCTTGTTGAGATATGTCGTGCTAAACACTTCTAAACACTTGACTCTCATTCCTTTATGAGACTCTAAGTCTCACATTCCAACCATTCTCCGGTCACCTTCACGGTTGCTCATAGAATATGTAACATGTTATAAATATGGATCAATATAATATATATTTTTTTAATTTACTCGTGTTTAATGTTAAAATATGTCGTATATCGATTGGGTAAGACTCTCTCTCTCTCTAGATAATGACACAAGAATCATCAAAACCCTAATCATTTTTCTTCTTCTGATCCAGGTAACAATATCTACCCAAGAGGCTCATCCTTTGCAGGAATCACGGTCTTATGCTTTGATCGAGGTTGGATTTTTGTAAATTTGCTTATAAACCAACTGATTTTCCCATTTACGTTTCTCTAAGATAAAAAGTGATTGAAAAGAAAGAGTTTAGTGGAAAATTTGTGTGTTCTCTGTCTGGGAAAAATAAGAACTTTACATTAATTGACATTGACTTTCCATTGGCTTGAATAATTTATAATCTGGTAGAAGATGGTTAAGAGAACAATTGATGGACTTGGCGTAAAACATATGAGAATCATGTGTGACTATAAAACTTAAAAAGTTGAAACACATTTCAAAAACAACCACTTAGATGGATAGAAAAACCATTGATAATTCTTTATAGTCCTAAAATATGAATATTATGAAAACTATAACACTTATCATATTACAAGTTTCAATATGATATCTAAAATAAGAAAATTAGATATTTTCTATGAAAATCAATTCAAATACAAAGTGTTAAAACACTAAGCACAAAATAAATATTTTAGAAGAAAAATCACATGCGTATGCGCGAGTACTCACCTAGTTTATATAAAGTAGGGTTGGTCTAATTGATTATGAATCATTTTGGTGTCTTAACTCATACTTCTTCTGTTCTTAAATAAGTGATGTTTTAAGGGTTTTTTTTGTTATCAAATAAGTGATGTTTTTAGTTTTCAATACAAAATTAAATAATTTTTTTATTGTTTTTGACCATTTGTATTCTGCAGATTATTTTCTTATTGGTTGAATTGTATTTAAATACATAATAAATGATGTTTTTAGTATAGAAAAAATAAAAATTAAATGAATATTTAATTTGTTTGTAAAAACCTTAAACATCACTTATATTAGAACATAGGGAGTAATATTGGATTGTTTATAGATTTTTGTTTTTAATCATACTTAATTTTAGGCTTAGCTTGATAAACTACAACAAGATCCTAAGATTCATAAGAGTTTGAGAAGCAAAGTGTTCTTGAACTACTTTTAGAGAGTTTCTTTGCAGGACAAGAAATTCTATATTAAACGAATGTGGCTTGAGGATTGAGACATATAAGTACGATCATACGAAACAGGGTACATCAGAAACTAGTTAATTTAGGAATTGCTTCTTCAGTTGTAATGGGTTCTTAGACCGAAACGGCCCGTTTGTCTGAGCTGGTTCTTTTCACTACTCGACCACCAGGGCCTCTTTCGGTTCCATCGCTTGTACCAGGGGATGTCCGAGGAACAACCCGCTGTATGATTCGAATAGGAGTCCCGCCAAAATCAAAGTCGTCTTTCAATGATTTAGTCAAGAACCTTATGTCGCTTTCAAGTAACTGCGTTTTACCGCTGTATGGTACAAGGTTTATGTAAACAAGGTTTTACCAAAAGACAAAACAAAACAGGGTTTTACCAAAAGACAAAACATACAACAACCAACAAAAAAGACAAAACATTCTTACACATGGTTTTACCAAAAGTCACAGGGACATACAACAACCAACAAAGACAATACATTTTTACACATGGTTTACACATAACAAAGAAACATGCAAGTTGGATTTGCACATAAAAAAAAGAAAAAGAAACATGGACAATACTCCAATTTCGATTCAACCTATGAGCTTACTAACACCAACAATGATCATACAACCAACACATACAACAACCATCATCTTTTTCATGTTGTATTTGGCTTCAACCATTGCTTCTTCCACTCTCTCAAAGACCTCCTTCTCTATCTTCATTTCGAACTTCTCAAACACTATATTCTCAAACTCCATACGTTCTGCTCCAATTTGTTTCACCTCTTGTTCAAGACTTTCTGTTCGAAAAGCTAGTGCATCTATATCATTCATCAATGCCGCATCAACCCACTTAAAAGTGTGGTTATCATTGCTAAACTACAAGAATTCATGACTATGACAATCAGAATTTGCATAATTCAAACCATTTGCCAATGAGGGTAAAAAAACTTACCTTTTGTACTACAGAAAACGCACAACGCCAGTATCGACGGTAAGGATTTGCATCAGATTTCGAAATTTTTGCCACGATTTGCTCTCCACACCAACATCTACTCGGCATACCCACAACCATTCCTCTTTGTCTGGCCGTTGATGTTCCACTTGAAGCTTCAGAGACATTACTCATTATCACACTTGCAACGAACGATATCGTTGTAAAATCGTTGCAAAACAGGGTTACCATCGGATTTGTGACGAAACAGAAATCGTCGCTAACAGATCGTCGCAAACCACAAATCGTCGCAAATTCGTCGGAAAAGTACGACGGACCAAAAATCGTCGCAAATTCGTCTCTAAATAATCGTCGCAAAATCGTCGTAAATTTTACATCGAATTTACGACGAATAGAAAGACGTCGTAAGAACGATAGAAATTCGAAGGTAAATATTCCTTCGTTAATTCGATGGTAAACAATAGTCGTTGTTAATTCGTTGCTACCTAATCGTCGTAAAATCGTTGTTGCTTTACGACGATTTATATAATTCATATATATATGATTTTTTATTATTAATTTTATAATTTTAATTAATTTCGAAATTATAAAATGAAAATTTTAATTAATATAGAATAATATTTTCTTACAAAAAAGATAATTTTTCTTAAAAAAAAAATTGGAATTCGAAATCCTAATAATCTAAAGAACTATATCGTAATCCTCGAGATTCAAATCGTCTTCGGGACGTCTCGACGAACCGGATGTGCACGCTACTTGTGTCGCTGCCGCCTTTGCCTCTACTCGGAGCCGTCGCTTTTCCCGCAACATGGCCTGCATTGCCGGGTTCCCTTCTGCCATCATGTCGAAGAGCGAGTCAGTCTGGGTAGCATCCATTTCAACCCGCTGCTGAAGACTCGCAATCTGCGCCTGATATGCCGTAGACCGAGAAGCCTCGGTCTCAATCCGCTCCTGAAGACTAGTAATAGTGGCACGTAAGACGACTGAATCATCGTCTGGCGATCGTCGTCGCAGAGCAAATGACGAGGCGGCCGAGACATCTCGAATAGATCCCATCTCGACGACCTTCCCCTTTCTCTTAGGGGCGACCTATATTTAAATTTACTATTATAATTTTTAAAAAATTTAAAACTAAAAATTATTAAGTACTAATTATTCTATATACATGCTCAAAGATCCGGTCAATATCGGGTGTGGTCAACCCTCTAGACATGACTGACGAACCACCAGGAGATAGCTGTTGAGATAGCTGTGTCTCTCGTTCGGTGACTTTGAAATTCACCTCGTTGAAGATCTGCTCGGCCGTCTCTGAAACAAACGCACCATCTTTCTTCCGGTGCGTCCACTCAAAAACCTTCGTCATCGGAGTGAGTACACCTCCGCCTTCGGCGGCCTAAGGAAAAAAAAAACAATGTTATTGATGAAGTAAATTACATAAAACGAAATAATTAAATAAATTTAATTACCATATGTAGACGAACACCCGCAAAAGGTGTTTGGCCGGCTGTATGAGGCAAAGCCTTGGGTTTCCCGTCCGGACCAACGGTGTTGCGGGAAGCCGAACACTTCTCCGAAGTTCGGATAGACTTCGGATCCAGCCAATACCGAACCAAGTCGTCCCATACGACTTTATCCATATGCATGGGCTTTGCTTCATCGCCATCCTTCTTCCATGCTTTCTTCCATTCACCAACTACCCCTTGGAGACGAAGCTTCACCCTCTCGAGAAACAATGTTTCCACCTCGCCATGAAGCGAAAGATCCCAGTCATATTTTTGCTGCATGAGAAAGAAAAACAATTCAATATTATATGAAATGAAATTAACTATATATTTAAATATAATAAAAATAATTATGGGAAAACAATTTTTTTCATACGTACGGCAAACATCTTGAACCATGTATCCTTGACGTGTGGCGAGAGCTGTTTCCAATTGGTATGAGGCTCAGAAAAATATGCCTTGATGATTTCTGAAACGGTGCGTCCAACTTTGCATTCAACACCAAACCTGAAACAAAGATCCCGAAAATTTAAATTGTGAGAAATAAATATAAATATGTAATAATAAATGAAATTAAAAAAATATATATATATATTACCATTCCGCCCCATCAGTATGCTCCGGATCTAATTTCTTAAGCCTATGTCGGCCCGGCTGTGCAAGCAAATCATGAACCGTCATATGTGCATATGGGGCCGGGGCACGACCTCCATGTTGTGGAATCTGAGGTGGTAGTGGCGGCAGAATCTGAGGTGGTAGTGGCGGCGGAGCACTCTGTGTTTGCGTCGTCGGGATGTAATCCATCTCAGTAGCCTCAGAAGACACGGGCAATCTGGTACCCATCCGGCATATTAGCTGGAGTGTGTCAATTTCCACCACGATTGACTGTTTCCAGTGCACCATAATGATCAATTTCTGCTTCTAGATCTTCCCCGGAAAGATAAATAGGAGGAGGAACACAAACAACTTTGTTCTTTCTAAACAATCGCTTGTTTCTCCGATATGCATGGTGAATCGGTAGAAATCGGCGGTGGCAATCAAACCAACTTGTTTTCCGACCATGTTTTAATTGAAATGCATCTGTCCGATTGAGACAATATGGATAAGACAATCGCCCATGCGTAGTCCAACCTGATAACATCCCGTAAGCAGGGAAGTCGCTTATTGTCCACATAAGCACCACACGCATTGTAAAAAAAAATTTCCTTGCATAATCATATGTCCGAACCCCGTTATACCACAATTGCTCCAATTCCTCTATCAGAGGCTGCAAAAACACATCAAGGGAACGCTTCGGATGCTTCGGACCAGGTAATAAAATACTCAAAAATAAAAATTCCCTGTGTATCTCAAGATGGCTTTACTGAGAGGTCCGAACAGGTCCATTACTGCGACTAAGTTGAGTCCGAGGTATATGGGACCATTCCGGATTGTGGAGCGTGTTGGACCGGTAGCGTATCGGTTGGAGTTACCCGCGGTTATGCAAGCATTTCATAAGGTCTTCCATGTGTCGATGCTGAAGAAGTGTTTGCATAGGGGTGACGAGGTATTGGCTGAGATTCCGTCAGATCTCCAGCCCAATATGACCGTTGAGGCGAGACCTTTGAGAGTTCTCGAGCGGAGGGTCAAGGAGCTTCGTCGGAAGAGGATTCCGATGATGCGAGTTCTGTGGGACTGTGACGGGGTGCAGGAGGAAACTTGGGAGCCAGAGGCTAGGATGGAAGCGAGGTTCCAGAAGCAAGCTGCGGCTTGAGTTCCATCGAGAGGTTCCAGTTTCGGTTGTAGTTGTATGTTATATGTGTTTCATTTTGTATTTCCGTTGTGTAGAACGATGTTACATTATGATGTGTAATAAGATGAGTATTTCTTATTATTGGTGACTTTGGGAGTCACGGCTTCGCATTACGTTTGGGGTAAAAAACGTTAATGCGAGAGAGTAATAAGATGGTTGTTCTTATTGATGTTGTGAGCGTTGCGTGTTTTAGTTAAGCTTGTTCGGAAAAATGAGTCGAGTGACGAGACCGGGTTATTTCACCTAGCGGTTCTATGTGGTGGGTCGGATTGCAGGCGTATGGTACTTGTTTGTTTTATTACGTTTGTATTGATGACTTACTGCAGAGAGTTGTTGGGTGTTAGAGGTAGCCTAGTCATAGTTGTCTTGACAAGTCTTTCTAAAGCAAGCCGACACTGGAAGGTGCGCAAGGGAGGTGCGATGGCCTGGTTATTGGTCATGCACGGCAGATATTCCGGGTATGGAATATGGGTGATGTCGGTGTTGCCTTGCGAAGATTTACACGGATCACGGGAGGTAGTTCAGTCGAGATGCTTATAGATGTGTGACTTATTGCTCGTTGAGAGGACTAGTCCCTCTGGTGCCGATAGCTCGCAGGACTGTATATCTTGAGAGTGTGACTTGCGATGTACCCAGGCTCGGGAGGTTTATAGCCTAGAGTGATACGTGATACTGTGGATTCGTAAGGAGTATGTCCTAGACGTAGGATATATTGCTTAGAATTGAGTGGTATGGGGTATCGAGACTCTTATAGGTTATATTACAGAGCGGAGTGGTACGGCAGATACCTAGAACTCGGAGATGCTGCGGTGTCTTGGGTGCTGTGGTATGGTTGATACCTTGCGAGGTATGGTGGATATTCTGCGGGATATGGCTGATGCTCAGAACTCGGAGATGCTGCGGTGTCTTGAGTGATGGGGTTGGCGTGTGTTGAGCAATAAGTACATATGATGACGAGGTGTCATAAGCATAAGGACTGAGTGGGATACCTCGGAGGTTGGTTTTGGACCTCGTGTGGGTGTTGAGATGGTCGGGTTGGCTAAGGTTTATGTAATCGTTGCGACGATTAAGGTTCATTAGCGATGAACGGTTCATGGGAGATGAACGGTAACGAAGATTCGACGTCGAATCTAAGTTAGTGGGGGAGAATTGTAACGCCCGCGTTCCGAAAGAATTGATTATTGGGGGAAAATAATAAATCGGTTTGTTCTGGAGGCGGTATCGATCGATACTGGCCTGTATCGATCGATACCAGCCGGGATTTGCTCCTTGTCGTCTTCTTCTCTTCTCTTCTTTCGGGATTAAAAGCCTTCTTTTGGGGATAAGACCAGAGTTGGTCGTGAAAGAGAGAGAGCGAGAGAGAAGGAGAGAGAGAGAGAGAAGCTTGGATCTTGCGAGATCAAGAGAGTTTGAGCTTGGGAGAAGCTTGAAGAAGAGGTTGGGAGAGCTTGGTTTAGACGTGAGCTTGTGAGAAGAGAGGGAGGTCTTCTTGAGCTCGGGAAGTCGTTCTAGATCTAGATCCAGCCGATTTAAGGTGAGTTGGGACCAAAAGTTAGCAATTAAGTTTGTGTGGTGCTTTGTTAAGCTTGATTGATGATTTCCGTATGTGGTCTTGGCGATTTCTGGGTTTAGATCTCGCGCAGGTTGTGAATGGCAGGAGGGTATCGATCGATACCATGTGTGTGTCGATCGATACCAGTCCATTGTCGGTGGTCTCGAGTTGTGTGGGTATCAATCGATACCAGGGGTGTATCGATCGATACCAGGGGTGTATCGATCGATACCAGTCCCTTGTCGGGATTCGTGTGTTGTTGGGCATCGATCGATACTAGGGGAGTATCGATCGATACCGGTTGTTTTTGGTGCTGGAAGTTTTAATTGGTGTTAATTAATTCTTCGTATTGTTATTGCTGTTTATTGTGCTTATTGGTAGCCTGTTGTTGGGATGATCATCTCACTCAGCATTTGGCGAGTCAAATGTTGATGCATCACTTTTGTCGATGCAGGTAAAGATAAGGCGTGATCGTGGAATCGAGGCAGTGAAGACGGGATGATTAGGACCCGGGGGTTTGTTGTTGTTGTTATTATTGCTTTTGCTGTTATAGAACTGTTAGCTTGTGTAAGCTGTAGAACTTGGATTGTTCTTGTGTTGTTTAATTTAAAAAAAAAAAAAAATGCGGGCGTTTCAGTTTGGTATCAGAGCCCATACGGTTCTAGGAGCCTAGGTGGTTCTAGAATAGATTGGGTGTTGTGTGGGGTCTTAGAATCATCCTCTTCGAGCCTTGTGAGATTCCACGGTGGGTATCTTTATTGTGAGGATTGTTGTAGTTTTCTTAGCTTGTGCTTCTGCACGTGTGCAGATGGCTAGAGGGCGTGGTAGAGGTCGTGGCCGTGGTAGGGGTCGTGGCCGTGTACCGGAGGAGCAGGTCGAGGATTCGCGTGCGAGTCAGGTTGAGTCTGTGGGTGTTCCAGTGGGTGTTGCGGGTGTAGCAGCGGGTGATGCTCGGGCCCGAGATGATCGCATAGCGGATCTGTTGACGAGGTTGTTGGAGCGGTTACCAGAGAGGGTACCGGCTCAGGCTCCTGTGGATCCGGTAGTTGTGGAGGCTCAGCCTCAGGTGGCAGCTGCGGTTGCTGAGGAGCTCCCATCCTACCTTAGGATGATGGAGCAGATGCTGAGGATTGGCACGGGGTTCTTTTCTGGAGGTGCTAATCCTGAGGACGCTGATGCGTGGTTGAGGAGGATAGAGAGGAATTTCCTCTCGAGTAGGTGTCCCGCGGGATACCAGGTGGACATTGCGGTCCATTATCTGGAGGGTGATGCGCATCTCTGGTGGAGGGGTGTGGCAGCACGGAGAGTTCAGGCCGCGATGGCTTGGGCGGATTTTGTGGAGGAGTTTAACTCCAAGTACTTTCCTCAGGAGGCGTTCAACCGGTTAGGGTCGAGGCTTGCGAGTTTGACTCAGGGGGATCGGTCGGTACGCGAGTATGAGGTGGAGTTCATCCGGCTCGGGTCTTATGTTAGACGAGCGGGTGAGAGTGAGTCGGCCCGTGTGCAGAGATTCTTGATGGGTCTTCGGGTTGACTTGAGGAACCGTTGCATGGTGAGGCCTTTTTGCACGGTTGATGAGTTGGTTGAGACTGCAGCATTGCTTGAGGAGGGTCTGAAGGACGAGGTGGTAGTGGCTACACCGCGTTTTCAGGCGAGATCTGTGCAGCAGCAGTCAGGTCCGAGCAGAGGCAGTAGTAAGCCGATGCAAGGACAGAAGCGGAAGCGGGAGAGCGCTTCGAGAGGTAGTCGGGGTGGTCCGGGTTGCTTTGGTTGTGGGAGCATGGATCACCGAGTGGCGAGCTGTCCTCAGAAGGGCGGAGTGCGAGTGGATTCTCGAGTGTGCTATCACTGCAAGGAGGCGGGGCACATCAGGCCTCAGTGTCCCCAGTTGCGGCAGAGTGAGACCACGGTGGTGCAGCCTCTCAGGCAGGTGGCATCAGCGCCTCGAGTGTACTCCATCACCGAGTCCGGCGAGCCGAGTTCCAGGCCGATCACAGGTATATTCTTGAGACTCATCTAATTTTATTCTGTGTTGGGGAATGTCGTGCTTGTCGGGGTGTTAAGGTTCTCGGCACATGTGTATGTGCAGGGACCTTGTGTGTTGGAGGTGTAGAGTGTCATGTGTTGTTTGACACGGGAGCATCGCATTGCTTCGTTTCCCCGGAGTTGGCCGAGAAGGCTAATCTACGGAGCGAGCCCGGTGTGAGTTTGGGTTTCGTGGAGGTTGCCGGAGGGAAGCTCCTGAGGATTCACGGTCGGGTGCGAGACGTGGATGTTCAGGTAGCAGGAGAGTCCATGGCTGCCGATTTGATTATCTGCTCCGTGGAGCTGTACGATGTCATCTTGGGCATGGATTGGCTCGGGAAGTTCAGAGCGCATCTGGACTGTCACCGAGGGCGAGTCGAGTTCGACCAGGGGAAAGGGAAGTTGGTGTATCAGGGTGTGAGACCGACTTCCGGGAGTCTCGTGATCTCGGTTGTGCACGCGGAGCGTCTGATCGAGAGGGGTTGCGAGGCGTATTTGGCTACTATTTCTTTGCCGGAGGCCGTCGGAAAGGCTAGGGTTCAGGATATTCGGGTGGTTCGTGAGTTCCAGGATGTGTTCCAGTCGTTGCAGGGGTTGCCACCATCTAGGTCGGATCCTTTCACGATCGAGTTGGAACCAGGGACGGCACCGATATCCAGGGCTCCTTATAGGATGGCTCCCGCAGAGATGGCAGAGTTGAAGAAGCAGCTGGCGGAGTTGTTGAACAAGGGGTTTATTCGCCCGAGTTCTTCACCGTGGGGAGCGCCAGTGTTGTTCGTGAAGAAGAAGGACGGGAGTTTTCGGTTGTGTATTGATTACCGGGGACTTAACCGAGTCACAGTGAAGAACAGGTATCCTCTTCCTCGGATTGATGAGTTGTTGGATCAGTTGAGAGGGGCTACTTGGTTCTCCAAGATTGACTTGGCGTCGGGATATCATCAGATTCCCATCGATGAGGTAGATATCCGGAAGACGGCTTTCAGATCTCGTTATGGCCACTACGAGTTTGTGGTGATGCCATTTGGGTTGACAAATGCACCGGCTGCATTTATGAGATTGATGAACAGCGTTTTCCAGGAGTATCTAGATGAGTTCGTGATCATCTTTATCGATGATATCTTGGTGTATTCGAGGAGCCGGGAGGAGCATGAGGTGCATCTGCGTGTGGTTCTTTCGAAGCTGCGGGAACAGAAGTTATTTGCTAAGTTGAGCAAGTGTAGCTTCTGGCAGCGGGAGATCGGTTTTCTGGGTCACATTGTCTCTGCGGAGGGAGTGTCGGTAGATCCGGAGAAGATCCAGGCCATTAGTACTTGGCCGAGGCCGAGGAATGCTACTGAGATTCGGAGTTTTCTTGGGTTGGCAGGGTATTATCGGCGGTTCGTCAAGGGTTTCGCGAGTCTGGCTAAGTCTATGACGAAGCTGACAGGGAAGGATGTTCCTTTCGTGTGGTCCTCAGAGTGTGAAGAGAGTTTCGCGGAACTGAAGGCTATGTTGACTAGTACTCCAGTATTGGCGTTGCCTGAGTCGGGCGAGCCTTACGTGGTGTACACCGATGCGTCAGGAGTGGGTCTTGGTTGTGTTGATGCAGCTGGGGAAGGTTATTACCTATGCTTCGCGGCAGCTGCGGAAGCATGAGGGCAACTACCCTACCCATGACCTAGAGATGGCTGCAGTAGTTTTCGCTTTAAAGATTTGGAGATCTTATCTTTATGGCGGAAAGGTGCAGGTGTTCACAGATCATAAGAGCTTGAAGTACATTTTCACTCAGCCTGAGTTGAATTTGAGGCAGAGGCGCTGGATGGAGCTAGTGGCCGATTATGATCTGGAGATAGATTACCATCCTGGTAAGGCTAATCTGGTTGGGGATGCGTTGAGTCGGAAGCGGGTGGCTTTGGCTCGGGAGCTCGAGATTGAGTCTTTGGTGAGCGAGATTAGCGCATTGCGCTTATGTGTTGTATCTCAGGAACCTTTGGACTTAGAGGCGGCTAACCAGGCGGATCTTTTGAGCAGAGTTCGGTTGGCTCAGGAAAAAGATGAGGGTTTGGTTAAGGCTTCGAGAGCGGAGGGTTCTGAGTATCAGGTATCTGCGAACGGCACTATCCTTGTTAGTGGGAGGGTATGCGTACCTTTGGATGAGGATTTGCGGCGAGAGATCCTGAGTGAGGCTCATTCGAGTATGTTCTCGATTCATCCAGGAGCGACTAAAATGTATCGCGATCTCAAGCGCTATTATCATTGGGTCGGGATGAAGAAGGATGTGGCTAACTGGGTTGCGTCGTGCAACGTGTGCCAGTTAGTGAAGGCGGAGCACCAGGTCCCGAGTGGTTTGTTGCGGAGTTTACCCATTCCAGAGTGGAAGTGGGATATGATCACGATGGATTTCGTGGTGGGTTTACCAGTTTCTCGGACTAAGGATGCTGTTTGGGTCATTGTTGACCGATTGACAAAGTGTGCGCGTTTTCTGGCCATTAATAGGACCGATGGGGCGACATTGTTGGCTAGGAAGTACGTGCAGGAGATTGTGAGACTGTATGGAGTACCGGTGAGCATTGTTTCGGACCAGGATCCTAAGTTCACATCGGAGTTCTGGAATGCGTTTCAGGCAGTGATGGACACGAAGGTGCACTTGACCACGGCGTATCATCCTCAGACAGATGGGCAGTCCGAGTGGACCATTCAGACGCTGGAGGATTTGTTGAGGATGTGCGTGCTGGATTGGGGTGGTCACTGGGTGGATCACTTGAGCTTGGTAGAGTTTGCGTATAACAATAGTTACCAGGCGAGTATTGGGATGGCTCCATATGAGGCTCAGTATGGGAGGCCATGTCGTACCCCCTTGTGTTGGACACAAGTGGGGGAGAGGAGCACTTTGGGTGCGAGTTTTGTTCAGGAAACCACGGAGAAGATCCGGGTTTTAAAGCTGAACATGAAAGAGGCCCAAGATCGGCAAAAGAGTTATGCTGATAAGAGGCGGAAAGAGCTTGTGTTTGAGGTGAGAGATAGTGTGTATCTCAAGATGGCTTTACTGAGAGGTCCTAACAGGTCCATTATTGCGACTAAGTTGAGTCCGAGGTATATGGGACCGTTCCGGATTGTGGAGCGTGTTGGACCGGTAGCGTATCGGTTGGAGTTACCCGCGGTTATGCAAGCATTTCATAAGGTCTTCCATGTGTCGATGCTGAAGAAGTGTTTGCATAGGGGTGACGAGGTATTGGCTGAGATTCCGTCAGATCTCCAGCCCAATATGACCGTTGAGGCGAGACCTTTGAGAGTTCTCGAGCGGAGGGTCAAGGAGCTTCGTCGGAAGAGGATTCCGATGATGCGAGTTCTGTGGGACTGTGACGGGGTGCAGGAGGAAACTTGGGAGCCAGAGGCTAGGATGGAAGCGAGGTTCCAGAAGTGGTTCCAGAAGCAAGCTGCGGCTTGAGTTCCATCGAGAGGTTCCAGTTTCGGTTGTAGCTGTATGCTATATGTGTTTCATTTTGTATTTATGTTGTGTAGAACGATGTTACATTATGATGTGTAATAAGATGAGTATTTCTTATTATTGGTGACTTTGGGAGTCACGGCTTCGCATTACGTTTGGGGTAAAAAGCGTTAATGCGAGAGAGTAATAAGATGGTTGTTCTTATTGTTGTTGTGAGCGTTGCGTGTTTCAGTTAAGCTTGTTCGGAAAAATGAGTCGAGTGACGAGACCGGGTTATTTCACCTAGCGGTTCTATGTGGTGGGTCGGATTGCAGGCGTATGGTACTTGTTTGTTTTATTACGTTTGTATTGATGACTTACTGCAGAGAGTTGTTGGGTGTTAGAGGTAGCCTAGTCATAGTTGTCTTGACAAGTCTTTCTAAAGCAAGCCGACACTGGAAGGTGCGCAAGGGAGGTGCGATGGCCTGGTTATTGGTCATGCACGGCAGATATTTCGGGTATGGAATATGGTTGATGCCGTTGTTGCCTTGCGAGGATTTACACGGATCACGGGAGGTAGTTCAGTCGAGATGCTTATAGATGTGTGACTTATTGCTCGTTGAGAGGACTAGTCCCTCTGGTGCCGATAGCTCGCAGGACTGTGTGTCTTGAGAGTGTGACTGGCAATGTACCCAGGCTCGGGAGGTTTATAGCCTAGAGTGATACGTGATACCGTGGATTCGTAAGGAGTATGTCCTAGACGTAGGATATATTGCCTAGAATTAAGTGGTATGGGGTATCGAGACTCTTATAGGTTATATTACCGAGCGGAGTGGTACGGCAGATACCCAGAACTCGGAGATGCTGCGGTGTCTTGGGTGCTGTGGTATGGTTGATACCTTGCGAGGTATGGTGGATATCCTGCGGGATATGGCTGATGCTCAGAACTCGGAGATGCTGCGCTGTCTTGAGTGATGGGGTTGGCGTGTGTTGAGCAATAAGTACATATGATGTCGCGGTGTCATAAGCATAGGGACTGAGTGGGATACCTCGGAGGTTGGTTTTGGACCTCGTGTGGGTGTTGAGATGGCCGGGTTGGCTAAGGTTTATGTAATCGTTGCGACAATTAAGGTTCATTGGAGATGAACGGTTCATGGGAGATGAACGGTAACGAAGATTCGAGGTCGACTCTAAGTTAGTGGGGGAGAATTGTAACGCCCGCGTTCCGGAAGAATTGATTATTGGGGGAAAATAATTAATTCGGTTTGTTCTGGAGGCGGTATCGATCGATACTGGCATGTATCGATCGATACCAGCCGGGATTTTCTCCTTGTCGTCTTTTTCTCTTCTCTTCTTTCGGGATTAAAAACCTTCTTTTGGGGATAAGACCAGAGTTGGTCGTGAAAGAGAGAAAGCGAGAGAGAAGGAGAGAGAGAGAGAAAAGCTTGGTGAAGCTTGGATCTTGCGAGATCAAGAGAGTTTGAGCTTGGGAGAAGCTTGAAGAAGAGGTTGGGAGAGCTTGGTTTAGACGTGAGCTTCTTCTTGAGCTCGGGAAGTCGTTCTAGAGCTAGATCCAACCGATTTAAGGTGAGTTGGGACCAAAGGTTAGCAATTAAGTTTGTGTGGTGCTTTGTTAAGCTTGATTGATGATTTCCGTGTGTGGTCTTGGCGATTTCTGGGTTTAGATCTCGCGCAGGTTGTGAATGGCAGGAGGGTATCGATCGATACCATGTGTGTGTCGATCGATACCAGTCCATTGTCGGTGGTCTCGAGTTGTGTGGGTATATCGATCGATACCAGTCCCTTGTCGGGATTCGTGTGTTGTTGGGCATCGATCGATACTAGGGGAGTATCGATCGATACCGGTTGTTTTTGGTGCTGGAAGTTTTAATTGGTGTTAATTAATTCTTCGTATTGTTATTGCTGTTTATTGTGCTTATTGGTAGCCTGTTGTTAGGTTGATCATCTCACTCAGCATTTGGCGAGCCAAATGTTGATGCATCACTTTTGTCGATGCAGGTAAAGATAAGGCGTAATCGTGGAATCGAGGCAGTGAAGAGAGGATGATTAGGACCCGAGGGTTTGTTGTTGTTGTTGTTGTTGTTGTTATTACTTTTGCTGTTATAGAACTGTTAGTTTGTGTAAGCTGTAGAACTTGGATTGTTCTTGTGTTGTTTAATTTTTTTTTTAAAAAAAAGAGTGCAGTCGTTTCAACAAAGATGAGAATTCGACATTATACGATACCGCATTAAAGGTCATAGGCGTGGTTGGAGCCATTGGAGCCGCCGTGAGTCTACTCACGTGGATGAGCTCAGGCTCGGAAGACAATGGTTCGAAAGAGAAGATGATGAAGGCCCCTGGGGGGAATGGGAAGATAATTCGCAGGGCATCTTTTGAAGACAACCCGGGAAGCCACTTCAGGGACCAGAGGCAGAGTAATAACAAATTTTAAAAAATTCCGACTTTGGATTCCATAACTAAATAATAAAAGGTTGCATATAACATATATATGTTGTATATATATATAATAAGTTATAAATATGGATCAATATAATATTGCTTTTTTTTTTTTACTCGTGTTCAATGTTAAAATATGTCGTATATGTACCATGTTATATATGGATTGGAATGATATTGCTATTTTAATTTACTTGTGTTTAATGTTGTAATAATCGGGAGCCAATTAAGAATATGGACTGAGCCGATCATATATGGTTGTAAACTATTGTTTTTTTTTTTCAATTTAAAACTACGACTTAATCCGCGCTATAATTAGCGTAGATTAATTTTTCATTAAGAAATTGTTTTGAAATTTAAGAAAATTTTTTTTTATTTGAATTTTATAATATGTCTAACTCATGATTATAGATAGAGTTGTCAAACAGAATAATTTGTCTATTTAACCCATTTTGCAGTGGACTTAAATATTATTCTGACTAACTTGTAAAACCTATAATCTTGAAAACATAAATGTATTATGCACCGTTTAATGACTCTAGTTTTGTGGTTAGATCACGAACTCTTAAAAAAATCAATTTTCTTGTGTCAAACTTTTTATAAAATTAGTAAAATATTTTTCAACTTTTATTTTGATATAAATTCAAATAAAATATAATAAATTATATTGAAAAATCTATCAAGATTTATAAATAGATTTTGTTTTTCTTTGAATATATATGGATTGATTACTATTTAAAAATATATAGTAGATAGTATCTTTCATGCAAAATAAATACTTTCTTGTGACCCCAAATCTAGAACTAGTGGTATGTGGAATTATCTTGGTGTATGCAAGTCATACAAGGTCATTAAAGAAAGTAAATCGCAACTGACTTTGGTTCAAGATGACTCAAGAAGTTTATAGGGAGGCAACTAGGCCTGTCAAAATGATCAAAAGCCCGCGGGCCCCGCCCCGATTGACCTGCTGCAGGGTGGGTGTGGGTCGAAAATTTTCTAACCGCAAATTAGCGGGTCTAGCGGGGCTGGGTTTGTCATAATCCGAGGCGGGTGCGGGTTATGTGTTTCTCCTAAGATCTAAATTTCTCTCCCTTTCCTTCTGGCCGCCGTCGCCATTCTCCTCTCTCTCTCCCTCTCAGATTTTCTCCCTCTCTCTCCCTCTCACGCTCGCCTCCCTCTCTCTCTCTCTCGACTGCCTCTGTTAGTCTCACGCTCGTCGTCTCTCTCTCGTCTCCGCCTCTCACGCTCGCCTCCGCCTTCTCTCACGCTCGCCTCCACCTTCTCTCATGCTTGCCTCCGCCTTCTCTCATGCTTGCCTCCGCCTTCTCTCATGCTCGGCGTCTCTCTCTCTTAGAATTTCGCCGACCTCTCCACTCGGATCTGGTCTCTCGAATCTCAGATCTCGATCTCCCCTCTCAAATCTTAGATTTTTTTTATTATTATTTTTTTTTGTAATGTTGCGGGTTACCCGCCCGATCCGCTTGACTAATGCGGGGCGGGTGCGGGTTTACGATATGGGGATTTGCGGGTCGAGAGGGTAAAAAAAAAAAAAAAACCCCGCACCCGCGGCGGGTCGGGTCAGGCGGGTCGGGTCAGGCGGGGCGGATCGGACCCGCTTGACAGACCTAGAGGCAACCAATGAGATGCTTGTTTTGGGTGAGTTGCCACTTTATTTTGTTGAATGTTTGACTTTCAAACACTTTTGTAACAGAGTTGTCCCTTCGTACAATATTCATTCACGAAGATCAACCACAAGAGATATATATTGTAGGACTGGGCAAATTATTCGTTAGATTCGCTTCGATCCGGTATTCGTGTCGATTCGATCCGAAAAATCTGGATATTCGTAAAGATTTGAAGCAAAGTAAATACTAAAATATAGTATCCGTCTAAAACAAAGCAAATCACAAATACTGATTTTAAGAAGGTCGGATATCCGCTCCGATCCGTAGATTATATATATACATAATATATTATAAATTTATAATGTTTATTTACATTTTTCTCTTTAATAAATAAAAAATGTCAAAAGAAAATATGCATGATACAAATATATAAACTCTATACTAGTTAATAAAAATGTTTATACTGGAGTTTAAGTGAATATATTAATTTTTTGTATGTTTATTTTGTCCATCATTCTTTATATACGAAAAAAACTAGATGATTTCACTTTTTTTTCTTCTTGTTAGTTCATATTAAATTAAAAATGCACTAAATTGTTTTTTTTTAGTTTTTATTTGTATTGAATGGAGCGCAATAGATATCCACAAATATCCGAAAGTTTTCCGGAAATCCGGATATCCTTATTTTTCCGGAGCAAAGCAAATCACAAAATTAGATATTCGGTAAAAACGGAGCAAATCACAAATAGTAAAATTTCCCGACATATCCGCTCTGTGCCCACCCCTAATATATTGTTGACATGTACCTGAAAGAGAAAGCAGTTATTGAAAGCTTTTTCAGTGTTAGTATGCAAAGAGTATCTTTGACGACGGATATATGGACTGCCCCAACATATATGGACTGCCCCAACGACAGGTGCTAGCTATATGGTCATCACAGCTCATTATATTGATACAAACTGGCATATGAAGAAGAAGATCATCGGCTTTAAACACATCAACGATCACAGAAGAGCAACCATTGCAGCCCAATTAATTGAGTGTTTGGATGATTGGGGTATAGAAAAAGTATTTACCATCTCTGTTGGTAAGCGTACAGCGAATACCTCTGCTCTTTAAATATTTAAGGACACAATGATGCTGCGAGGAAATGGAGCACTAGTTCTAAGGATCTCAGCGTTGATTTCGGCCAATTTCATGATGGGCCTAAGTTAAGCCCAATCTGAAAATACAACTAATGGACGTAGCGTAACACGCTCATCTCTCTCTCTCTCTATATATAATACACCTCTCCCCTGCAAGCCAAGACCTAATTTCATTCGAGTCGTCAAATTTTCCTTTTTCATCTCTTTCTCTGGATTTCGATTTGAAAAGCGTTTTCCCTAATCGAAGATCTCAGGTTTGCTTCTACTTCCTACCGCGATTATGATGGTGTCTTCATCAGTTTTGAGTTTCTTGTCGATCTTTGTCTTCCTTTATTCGCACGGTTCACTTAAGAAACTAGGGTTTCACCACGGATAAGGATTATGGATTCGATTTTATCCACTGTGTACATTCGTTGAAGCTAGCTAGATCTCTCTTCTTCTTTTGGGTTTTTGTTGTTGTTGTTATCGTAATTAGGGTTTTCATTTGAAGTGTTTAATTAGGACAAGGATGGTTCAAAGATTTCCAAGCGGATCGTCTTCATTCTACATCAGAGTATATCAGATTGTGGATGATCCTTCGTTGGATCCAATCATCTCTTGGAGCAAAAGCAACAACAGTTTCATCGTTTGGGATCTAAAAGAGCTTTGCAGTGAGATTCTTTCAAAATCCCTAGAATTTGGCAGAAATCTCCTACAGTTTGTTTCTAAGCTTCAGAAACATGGATTTAAAAGAGTCAAGGGGGCTAGTCAATTGGAATTTGGACACGATGATTTCGTGAGAGGTCAACCTCAGCTTTTGATGAAAGCTTGGACGGAGAGGAGGAAGAAATTAGAGCCAAAGAAAGCTAAAGCCAAANTTGAAATTTATAAGTATCTTGAAAGGTTAACCGATTTGCGATTTGTCATCATGATGATACGTGACACATCTATCACATGCTACATATTATTACTTAGTCCCATATAATACAAAGTCGGAAATATTGATTCTGCATGCATACATATTCAGAAATACTCATTTCTTACCATGCAGATCCTTGAAGTAGCCTTTCGGGTTGCTTTCGAAAGTCTTCCTTGGTATATAACCATCCTTCCCAGGAGCTTTCATCATCTTATCTTCCGGAACTTTCTCTTTCGAGCTCGAGCCAATCCACGAGAGTAGACCCGCGACTGCACCAACGGCTCCAGCAATGCCTATGACTGTGGTTGCAGTTTCATAAAACTTCGACTTCTCATCTTTGTTATCCTTTGTCTCGTTGCTGTTCATTTTGATATGATAGAAAAAAAAAGGATTTAACTTCTTCTCTCTTTTCGTTATTGATTTGTTGACTTAAAAATGAGGGATTCACGTGATTTAATTATATAGATGCAATTGTGGAAATGCGAGTCACATATACTCCCTCGTTCTACGAAGAATACTCGCTCCGTTCCACAAAAAATTTTTTTTTAGAGTTTTCACACATATTAAGAAAATAATTAATACTTAATCATAAATGTATCAATTTTTGTTACTGAACAATTTCCCATATCTCTAAACCAATAGTAGTTCAATAAATTTAATTAATTTTTTTAGACTTTTCAAAGTATCATCATTAATTGATAAAATTTGCATAAAAAAACTAAAAAATCTATCTTTGTGAAACAATTTTTTTTCTAAAAAATCAATCTTTGTGGAACGGATGGAGTATATATATCGGAATTCATTGGAAGAATATAAAAAAAAAGTCTATCGTTATGTTAAAAAATGTGTACAGTCAACTAATATATTGGGGAAAAGAACATAATATGATATCTTATGTCTTGGAAGAGTTTGAGATTATTTTATGCAAAATAATCGTGTAATTGTTGAAATTTTGTCCACTATACGGCGAAAAAGTTGAAATTTATAAGTATCTTGAAAGGTTAACCGATTTGCGATTTGTCATCATGATGATACGTGACACATCTATCACATGCTACATATTATTACTTAGTCCCATATAATACAAAGTCGGAAATATTGATTCTGCATGCATACATATTCAGAAATACTCATTTCTTACCATGCAGATCCTTGAAGTAGCCTTTCGGGTTGCTTTCGAAAGTCTTCCTTGGTATATAACCATCCTTCCCAGGAGCTTTCATCATCTTATCTTCCGGAACTTTCTCTTTCGAGCTCGAGCCAATCCACGAGAGTAGACCCGCGACTGCACCAACGGCTCCAGCAATGCCTATGACTGTGGTTGCAGTTTCATAAAACTTCGACTTCTCATCTTTGTTATCCTTTGTCTCGTTGCTGTTCATTTTGATATGATAGAAAAAAAAGGATTTAACTTCTTCTCTCTTTTCGTTATTGATTTGTTGACTTAAAAATGAGGGATTCACGTGATTTAATTATATAGATGCAATTGTGGAAATGCGAGTCACATATACTCCCTCGTTCTACGAAGAATACTCGCTCCGTTCCACAAAAAATTTTTTTTTAGAGTTTTCACACATATTAAGAAAATAATTAATACTTAATCATAAATGTATCAATTTTTGTTACTGAACAATTTCCCATATCTCTAAACCAATAGTAGTTCAATAAATTTAATTAATTTTTTTAGACTTTTCAAAGTATCATCATTAATTGATAAAATTTGCATAAAAAAACTAAAAAATCTATCTTTGTGAAACAATTTTTTTTCTAAAAAATCAATCTTTGTGGAACGGATGGAGTATATATATCGGAATTCATTGGAAGAATATAAAAAAAAAGTCTATCGTTATGTTAAAAAATGTGTACAGTCAACTAATATATTGGGGAAAAGAACATAATATGATATCTTATGTCTTGGAAGAGTTTGAGATTATTTTATGCAAAATAATCGTGTAATTGTTGAAATTTGAAATTTATAAGTATCTTGAAAGGTTAACCGATTTGCGATTTGTCATCATGATGATACGTGACACATCTATCACATGCTACATATTATTACTTAGTCCCATATAATACAAAGTCGGAAATATTGATTCTGCATGCATACATATTCAGAAATACTCATTTCTTACCATGCAGATCCTTGAAGTAGCCTTTCGGGTTGCTTTCGAAAGTCTTCCTTGGTATATAACCATCCTTCCCAGGAGCTTTCATCATCTTATCTTCCGGAACTTTCTCTTTCGAGCTCGAGCCAATCCACGAGAGTAGACCCGCGACTGCACCAACGGCTCCAGCAATGCCTATGACTGTGGTTGCAGTTTCATAAAACTTCGACTTCTCATCTTTGTTATCCTTTGTCTCGTTGCTGTTCATTTTGATATGATAGAAAAAAAAAGGATTTAACTTCTTCTCTCTTTTCGTTATTGATTTGTTGACTTAAAAATGAGGGATTCACGTGATTTAATTATATAGATGCAATTGTGGAAATGCGAGTCACATATACTCCCTCGTTCTACGAAGAATACTCGCTCCGTTCCACAAAAATTTTTTTTTTAGAGTTTTCACACATATTAAGAAAATAATTAATACTTAATCATAAATGTATCAATTTTTGTTACTGAACAATTTCCCATATCTCTAAACCAATAGTAGTTTAATAAATTTAATAAATTTTTTTAGACTTTTCAAAGTATCATCATTAATTGATAAAATTTGCATAAAAAAACTAAAAAATCTATCTTTGTGAAACAATTTTTTTTCTAAAAAATCAATCTTTGTGGAACGGATGGAGTATATATATCGGAATTCATTGGAAGAATATAAAAAAAAAGTCTATCGTTATGTTAAAAATGTGTACAGTCAACTAAGATATTGGGAATTTAAACAATTTAAAGCATTTGCTAAATCGTTATTTCCAAAAAAAATGACCTTTTAACATGCATTGGTGGACAACAAAGGTGCACTGGATTCTTCTTACACTATAAACGACAACGTTTCATTGGCGCTAATCAGGGCACGTGAGCAAACTCTAAAACGCACCGGTTTAGCTCAAATGATCAAAGAGTTATATTTTGCTGATGTTGCATAAGACGCAGCGTTTTAGTTTCTACAGCTTAAAACGCTGCGTTTTAGTTTCTACATCTTAAAACGCTGCGTTTTAGTTTCTATAGCTTAAAACGCTGCGTTTTAGTTTCTATAGCTTAAAACGCTGCGTTTGTGTTTCATTCGCCCACCTTTAGCGATATAATTCTTCTTCCCAATAATAATAAACATGAGAAAGCCGTGTATTACTATACCAAAACCAAATTCATATCTGTATTTCTACAATAGGTTAGAAATTATGCCTTAAACTACATCAAGAACCCGAAAACTTAATATGTCACTACCAAAAAACAATCAAAATGTCTACATAGTTAAAATGACTGTCAACTATGCTAAAGTGACATTGTCATGCTAAAGCGAGCTACCAAATTAGCAATTCAAGTCATATTTGATTTTATGGGTCTAGTCCAATTTTTTTTGTTTTTTTTGGAATTGAATGTAAAATTTATTCAATCAAAAATCATTTTATACAATGAATATATACTTTAGTTTGAAGTTTCAAGAATGCACATGAATAGATCTAAGAAAGGATAAATATAATCTTCAACTTGTGCCGGAGGATTCATAGGCGGGTGGAGAACCAGATTATCAAGCCGTCATCGTAGGTGTTATCGCTTGTTCTTCGTATAGGGGATAGTTTTTATAGCCGTGGATAGGGGAGAGGAGGATCTCCATGTTTACGTATGTTTCTCTCGCGCCAGATGTGATAGATGGAAGCTTGGAGTGTATACCTAAAATCATTTAAATTTAGCCATCCTGATCACAACACACACTGACAAGGCATACTTTGCTTAGAGTGTTAGATCTTAGACAGTTCTGACTATATCCTTTACACAAATCCCTTCTCAAATTTTGTTAGCTTCAGTCTTTGAAACTAATCACAGATATCATAGCCTTTACGGGGTTCAATCTTGTTAGGCGCTTCAAAGATTTAATTCCTCTCTTTATAAGCAAAAATCTAGCTTGCATATTTTCACCAAATCCATATGTTATACTATACAACCAAACCACAAGCGAAACCCAATTCAACAAAATAAAAAGCTTAACAAGAGAGGGTCATTGAACATACTTAATTAACTATATAAAGATAAGAGAGACGATTACATTCACTAATTATTATGTTTCATTCTCTCCTCAAGACACGGACCTAAATTGAGACACGGACAAAAAGTAATTCAAAGATAAAACATGAAAGCATCTTTACTCTTAACATTTTTTTTAAAAAAACCATATCTTAAGCCATAAGATACCTCTGAGTAATAGACGAGAAAGCGACTTTAGCATAGTAGAGTACAATTTACAAATGCTTTAAACTGTTTAAATCCCCTTTAGTTATCTATATTCTACATTCGTTTATCAAAACATGGATTGGTTATAAAAAAAAAACTAAAGAAAGAGAAATCGATGTTAGGATGTTACAATATCTTTGTAAATATTGAATATTTACGTATTTTGTTATTGTAGATATTTTCTTAGGGTTCCTTTGTAACTATGTATAAAGTTCATTCATTTTGGAAAATAATAATAGAACAAATGCTTTAAACTGTTTAAGTCCCCCTTTAGTTAATTAAAGAGACTTTACTATATTCCACAACTAGTGTGTGATCCGCGCTACGCGCGGACGTGAACACAATTTTATTTTTAAAAAATTTGGTATAATATTATTTTAGTTTTATTAGTATGATTGTTAATGGATTTGTCTCTACTAGCTTAAGAAATGTGGATTGTTTATTCTTAAGTTTTTTTTTCCTTTATTAATTTTATGTTTATTTATGTATTTGTTTAGTTAGTGATCCACAATTTGAATTTTTTTTTGGATGACTATTTATTCAATTAGTTGGTTTTTAAAAATTAATTTTTTGTCATTTTAAAGTTTAGAGAATTGTATATTTTTTAACCCAACTGAATAGTAATAAAATAAATACTTCGAAATAGGGTTAGTTTTGTATAGTCCAAAAGTTACTTTGAATACTAATAAAAGGAAAGTTAGTTTTGTGAATTTAGAATTCTCTGAACTTTTTTAAAAAAATACTTCGAAATAAGTCATTGTATTTTTATCTATTTTTACCTAAA
>PKML01011232.1:0-27571 GCA_002933935.1 Eutrema yunnanense | reverse complement strand
TGTTTCTTGTTGATTTAGGAAGGCTTTCCTAAATACGTTATATATGTTCCTAAATGGTTCCTAAATACGTTGCATTTCCAGAAATGATTATTTCAACATTTGTATATTTCTTTCTTTGTGTAGGCAAACAACAACACATGTTCGGATGCTTCATTTATGCATGAAAATCAACAGGTAATATAGTCTTTTATAGTTTGTCTCTGCATGACTTAAGTGAAATCATATTTTTTTATTTCTTGTTGATTTAGGAATGTTTTCCTAAATACGTTATATATGTTCCTAAATGGTTCATAAATACGTTGCATTTCCAGAAATGATCATTTTAACATTTGTATCTTTCTTTCTTTGTGTAGGCAAACAACAACACATGTTCGGATGCTTCATTTACGCATGAAAATCAACATGTAATATAGTCTTTTATAGTTTGTCTATGCATGACTTAAGTGAAATCATACTTTTCTGTTTCTTGTTGATTTAGGAATGCTTTCCTAAATACGTTATATATGTTCCTAAATGGTTCCTAAATACGTTGCATTTCCAGAAAGGAATAGTTTTTTTATTTACGAAAGCTTTCCTAAATTAGTTATATATGTTCCTAAATGGTTCCTAAATACGTTGCATTTCCAGAAAGGATCATTTAGTTATATATGTTCCTAAATGTTGTAAATATTTATAAAAACACATTATTTTTTTCTTGTCCGACTGTTTTTTGATCTGGAAGTACCCCTTTGGTAGTTCATCAAATGTTACGTGTAGCTTTAAGTTTTTGAGCTGCAATAAGGGTTTGTAGCTCTCAAACAGACATGGGTATTATGGAAACTTGAATGGTTTATGAATCCTTTTTAAGAGTCTTAGAACTTCTGGAAACTTTAAAAGGTTTACAAAGCATTACTAATGTTTTAGAAGCTTTTTCGAACGTTTAGAAAGCATTTTTAAACTTTTAGTAACACTTTCATAAATGTTATGGAAGTATTACTAAAAACATTTATGAAAGCATTTATAATATTTTATGAAGCTTTTCGAACGTTTTAAAAACATTTTCCTAAAACATATGGAAAACTTCCGAAACCGGGATGTGTCACAACTTTTGTTCGAGAGCCCATTGAACTGATCCTAAGGCCTAGCCCTTTTTTTTTGTAAAACCATACAAGTCTAAAAAAAGTAAGTAAGTATGGTGAAGAACCATTATCAGAGTTTGCATTTATTTTAAATTTCTCTAAGAAATCTAGAAACTTATATAACGTATATGTTCCTAAATGGTTCCTAAATACGTTGCATTTCCAGAAAATGATCATTTCAACATTTGTATCTTTCTTTCTTTGTGTAGGCAAACAATAACACATGTTTTTGTTCATTTCAGAACACTTTCCGAAATACGTTATATATGTTCCTAAATACGTTTCATTTTCAAGAAATGATCGGCTTTCATCATTTGAATATTTCTTTATTTCTCTGTGTAGACAAAACAACAACACATTTGTTCTAATGCTTAATTTACGCATGGAAATCAACAGGAAATATCGTTTTCTGTTTTTGTTCATTTCAGAAGACTTTCCGAAATACGTTATATATGTTCCTAAATACGTTTCATTTTCAAGAAAGTATCAGTTTTAATCATTAGTTCATTTAGGAAGTATTTCTGAAATGCGTTATATATGTTCCTAAATACGATTCATTTTCAAGAAATGATCATTTTTCATCATTTGTTCATTTAGGAAGTCTTTCCGAAATACGTTATATATATTCCTAAATACGGTTCCTTTTCAAGAAATGATCATTTTTCATCATTTGTTCATTTAGAAAGTATTTCCGAAATACGTTATATATGTTCCTAAATACAATTCATTTTCAAGAAAGGATAATTTTTCATCATTTGTTCATTTAGAAAGTCTTTCCGAAATACGTTACATATGTTCATAAATACGATTCATTTTCAAGAAATGATCATTTGTTCATTTAGGAAGTCTTTCCGAAATACGTTATATATGTTCCTAAATATGATTTATTTTCAAGATGATCATTTCATTACCAAAGTTTGCACTTTTATTTTCAAGAAATGATTATTTCATTTCTTTCCTAAATACGTTATATATATCTGCAGTCATTGAACACTACACTAGTTTGGAGTAATCACAAAATGTATCGTAATTACAAAATGAACATTATTAGTCAAAAAGTGTAAGCAATTTCCAGGGAAGAATTAGTCTTAAGACTTTGAAGGCATACAAAAGTTGAGAAAGTAGTCGCATAAAACTATATTGTGCAACGCAGTTTACGTTTTTCCAGTCTCCCACATGCTTACGGTAGGCGTCATAGAAATGCTCAAGCTCTCCTCTCGTCCACGGAGGTCCCATCTTGTCAGCCAATTTCTTCTTCTAGGATGAGAAAAAACTGCAGTCAACAAAAAATAAGAATTAGATCTGATTCAGATTTCAAGAAACGAAGATAGCAAAAAAAAGCACTAGAGGGTCCAATCAAAGGAAAAACCGAAAATTTCTCAGCCTCCCCGTTCCTAACAGATTTCCATCTTGTGCACCAAGTTTAGCTTTGATTCCACACGCAAAAGATAAATTTACTGCAATAACCAAAAAAAGAAGCTTGGAGAAAAGGAAAGATACCAAGGAAGTCAACTTCTTCTTGAGTAAACCAACAACCAAAACAGTATCTAAAGCTCATCTTGAATTAAGAAGACTGCTACTTGTGGAAATCATGAAAAATAACGTTTATGATGCAAATGTAAGATATAATGATGGCGCAGCTAACCGTAAAAATCACAGCCAATACTTTTATACCATCTTGAAAACTTCTCAATTTGGAATATAAGGTGGAAAGAAGAAAATCTTGTTCCAAAATATAATTGCTTCCCTTAAACACTCATATTGGAAATGTTTGAATCAAAGCAAAACCTGAAGATAAAAGAAAGGTTGCACATGCTACTTCCATAAGGATAAAGATTAGAGGCATTTTGGAAATTACCTGCAACTGAGGTGCATCAGGATTGTCAATATCCATCTGACTTGAACTTTCACCTTGACAAGATATCGAAGTTGACAAGATATCGAAGTTGACTGTCAATAAAAGAAAGGTTGCACATGCCTATGTTCATTCATCTAAATTTCGTGGCTATAACTTAGAAGAAAGTGGTCGTGCTATCAACTAATTACTCCAATTGCAATTTCACATCTTAAACCATGATCGAAGCAACGATGCCAAACCAGAAAAATAAAAATCAGCGACAAAATGAAAAGAGTCCACAAACAACATCCTTACCTTTCGAGCGAGCAGGCGATAAGCTCCCTTGATGTCAGCTTGTGTGGAATTGCGAGCGATGCCCAAAAAACGTAGTGGTTCTACCCGCTGGTGTTGGAAGCCGACGACGCCGAAAAAGAAGAAGAAGCAACCGCCGTCTTCCAGCGATTGCGGTGCACCGAGATCTACCGTCGCGGTGCCTTCGACGGTGGTGGTTTAGGTCACGCCAACATGATTACGACGGAGGGAGGAGATGCAATGAATCCATTTCTCTCTTACTGGTTCGAAGAGCATTTGCACTAATTACAAAAAAAAATCTCACAACTCTTCAACAGAACTAAAAAACAGTACCCCAAAATTCAAAAGTAAACATCCCAGAAACAAAAATCAAGCACTGAAAATGACTAATCTGGGCAACTTACTAGTTTCTTTTTTCGAGATTTCGATGAAACGAAACTAACATTACCTTGTCGATTGCAACCAATCGATTGATTGATGATAATGATTGATGCATGGATCGAATGATGATGATGATGATGATGATGATCGAAGACAATGATGATAGGGACAAAAATGGATGATGATCGAAGACAATGATGATAGGGACAAAAATGGATGACGATCCCGACATAGGAGTAGATCTCTGAAGATAAGGAATGAGGACGATTTCCCGAGCGAGACTTTCGACTTCGTAATCTCCGGCAACGATTTCAGCAAAAATGATAAGTATATTAGAGGGTAGTTTAGTATTTTTCTCCTTTAATGAATGTTAGTTTTGTGACTTTCATTATTGGGTGCTAAATGTTTGAACTTTTAGTTTTTGGGTGCTATTTTGTAGAATTGNGAAAGTTAAAGTTATGAAAAAGTTTTTTTAAAAAAAAGGTTAAATTTTTTTTTTTTTTAAGTTAAAGTTAAAAAAATCTGACAAAAAAAAATATGGCGTATTAGGGGTTGACACATGGCATGAACAGTGTAAGAACCCCTCTTAAAAACCGGTTCTAAAAGTTTTTATTTAATAACCGGTTCTTACACTGTTCACAATTATTTATTTATTTTTTATTTTTTTGAGGTTAAGAACCTCTTAGCATACTCGCATTGGAGGTGCTCTTACGGTTCCTTTGTAACTATGTATAAAATTCATTCATTTTGGAAAATATTAATAGGACAAATGCTTTAAACTGTTTAAGTCCCCCGTTTAGTTAATTAAAGAGACTTTACTATATATTCCCACTGATATTATATTAATTAATTGTAGTCTTTATTACTTGTTGGCATCACATTTGCCACTCTATATAACTCACTCATGAATCCCCTCTTTCAACTCAACAAATCAAAAACACAAGAATAAAAAAATCATCATACCAAACGTTATCAACATGATCTCGGAATTTTTGGATTCCCCAACAAAAGTCATTGGCCTGGTCATAACCATCGCCAGTTTACTCTTCTGGATCCGTCCAGGCCCGACGATGAGAGCTCCCGGAGGAAATGGTAATCGTATTTTCAGGAATTCGTTCGAAAAGAACCCAAAAGGCTACTTCAAAGATCTCCGTAAGAAATGAGTGTCTGATCGTATGTGGAAGAAAAATGGTTCGAAAGAGAAGATGATATGAAGGCTCCTGGGAAGGATGGTTATATACCAAGGAAGACTTTCCAAAGCAACCCGAAAGACTACTTCAAGGATCTGCATGGTCAGAAATGAATACGTATGCAGAATCAATATTTCCGACTTTGTATTATATGAGACTAAATAAAAATATGTTGCATATGATAGATATGTCACGTACGTGTATTATGTTGGATCGGTATAAAACCGCTATTTTACTCTTGTTTAATGTTCTAATAATCATCGGCCCATTTCTTTCATCATGATGACAGTTCGGTTAACCTTTCAAGATAAATTTCAACTTTTTCGCTTAGAATAGTAGACCAAATAATAAAAATTACATGATTATTATTATTATTTTTGAATTGAATGCTTCATTCTATCTGAAACATTTGAAATTAAAAAACATAGAAAAAATCGATTGGTGAATCTTGGACTTTCTTTTTGATTGAATGCTGATGGTGTTACGGTGGTCTTGTGGCAAACCACCGTAAGATGTGTGATGTGTTTGAGTTGTATATAAAAGTTAAACTGAGAACTGCCAAAGTATATTAATTAAGTGGAATAATCTAATATATTATCAGTGTTACAAAAATTACATCAAAAGAATGAGAAATATTTACTTGGCCATCATCACAAAGATAGTATTTTTTGCTATGTTTGGGTCATATGTAGAACAGTAGAAGTTAAACGTAGAACTGCCAAAGTATTAAGTGGTATAATCTTATTTTAAGTGTTACAAAAGTTACATCAAATTAGTGAGAAATGTCATCTTGGCCATATCACAATCTAAAGGCATAGTTTCTTTGCTTAGAGTCTTAATTAGACAGTTCTGACTATATCCTTTATACAAATCCCTTCTCATATTTTGTCATGCTTAGAGTCTTTGAAACTAATTAATCACCTCTCCCAAACTCATTGTCAATGATATCTTTTATCATAGTTTTTACGGGGTTCAATCTTGTTAGGCGATTCAAAGATTTTCCTCTCTCTATAAGCAAACATTTAGCATGCATTTTCACCAAATCCATAGACAATCAAACCACAAGTAAAACCCTTAATTTGATTTCCAGATCCCTAACCACCATATAGTCCCAATAAAAAAAAAAAAAGCTTAAAAAGTGAGCCACATCTTATAAATTATTATTATTATTATTTTTTAGATGAATGTTAAATTATATTCAAAACCGAAAAATAACATTTTTTGCAGTTGATATGCAAGCTTTTTGATGCTAGAATACTTTAGAAAACAGAAATTAAGAGAAATTATCTCCCAAAACAATAGTCACCAACTCCTCCGTTTTTTCAATTCACCGGTCTTGATGCAAACCACAGCTGCATCCCATCCTTATATCTCGCATCCCCCAGCATTCGTATCGAACTGAATCGATTTCGGACACCTTTATCAAAAAGTTTGATCAACCGTACTTTTGATAATGGAGGAGAACCATGACGACGATCATTTCTTTCACTCCACAGCATCGAAATTATTTTTAGTCTAGTGTACACTATTCACGTGTGGTCTTTTCCCCAAAGCATTCAACGTGAGATCTCTTCTTTTTCTTTTTCTTTTTTTTATTCTTTATTATTATTATTTTTCTTTCTTTCCTTTGATTGATATTGCTATCTACTTTGTTCAATAAAAAAAAATGTTTTATGTAAAAAGTTAACGTGAAATATATTTATTTTGTCTTCAATATATCTAAGAAAAATAAATTATGAAAATAAACTTTAGAAAATTAGAAATCACTTTTTTACAGAACTAAGTAGATAGAATATATTATTATCTACTTTTAAAGATTTATATTACGTGAAATAGTTCTTCTTTGAATGTGATTAAAGGAATTGAAACCAAATTTAGAGGGTCATTGAACATATTTAACTATATAAAGAGAAGAGAGACGATTACATTCACTCAGTATTATGTTTTATTCTCTCCTCAAGACATCTACCTAATCAAGAGGTTGTAGTGGGGTGGTTTCTATTCGGGATGAGTTTCGACTCTGTTGGTCCAAATCAGGGATTGAATCCCCTTGGTGCGAAATTATCAAACTAACTCTTGACCACGTGGGGTGTAACTGGGCGGCCTGACGTCCGTTCGAAAATTTAGTCTGGGCTCGTTAAAAGCCTGAGATTACTTCTGAGTCTAATAAAAAAAAAGAAAAGATGGACCTATATAAATTGAGATTTATCTTTGTTTTTTTTATGNTTAATCAATCATAGTCTTTATTAAATAGTGTTACTTGTTGGACTCTATATAACTCACTCATGAATCCCCTCTTTCAACTCAACAAATCAAAACACACAAGAAGAAAAAAATACAACTAGAAGAAGTTTAAAGCTTAGTGAACATGAACAACACCGAGAACAAAGATGAGAATTCGACATTATACGATACCGCATCAAAGGTCATAGGCGTGGTTGGAGCCATTGGAGCCGCCGTGAGTCTACTCTCGTGGATTAGCTCAGGCTCGGAAGACAATGGTTCGAAAGACAAGATGATGAAGGCTCCTGGGGGGAATGGGAAGATGATTAGCAGGACATCTTTCGAAGACAACCCGGGAAGCCACTTCAGGAACCAGAGGCAGAGTAATAAGAAATTTTAAAAAATTTCCGACTTTGGATTCCATAACTAAATAATAAAAGGTTGCATATGACAGATATATGTTGTATATGTAACATGTTATAAATATGGATCAGTATAATATTGCTTTTTTTAATTTACTCGTGTTTAATGTTAAAATATGTCGTATATGTACCATGTTATATATGGATTGGAATGATATTGTGAAGCAGCTCATTGTGAAATTTTAATGTTGCAAAATCATCGTACTGGTCGCGTATGTCATTGTGAAGCAGCTCATGATATCGCGTATGTCATTGTGAAGCATATCAATTTCTCTTCGGGATTGATCTTCCTCGCTTCAACAATATACGATCTACAATAACTGGCGAAGATCCTCTTACCTAATCTCAATCAGGCTTACTCTCGTGTTATACGCGAGGAACAAAACCTCAACATTGCTCGATCCAAGGACATCATCAAAAAAAATTAAACTGTTTTGGATTCATCCGCAAATGAATATATATATAAGTAGGATCGTACGAAACAGGGTACAGCAGAAACTAGTTAATTTAGGAATTGTTTCTTCAGTTGTAATGGGTTCTTAGACCGAAACGGCCCGTTTGTCTGAGCTGGTTCTTTTCACTACTCGACCACCAGGGCTTCTTTCGGTTCCGCTGCTTGTACCAGGGGATGTCCGAGGAACAACCCGCTGTATGATTCGTATAGGAGTCCCGCCTAAATCAAAGTCGTCTTTCAATGATTTAGTCAAGAACCTTATGTCGCTTTCCAGTAACTGCGTTTTACCGCTGACAAACGCCACAAAAGTTGGCGGTCGAGCTTTCACCTGAGTGAAAAACTTGATCTTTGGCTGCGAAGCCGAGTCTTTCCAAGAATGCCGGCTCATTACCTAAACTCAACACACATAACAAATGATTAGGCAAATAATGATGTCACATTTTCTCTATATTCTATAGTCTTAATCATTAATACTACAGACCTTACGCAACCAGCGATTGAGACGGCCTGTGGAAAGTCTTGAACACCATCTCTTGTATGTGTCAATGACCTCTTCCCAGTACAATGTACAAATTAATGCTTTAAACTGTTTAAATCCCCTTTAGTAATTTATATAATTTGAGATTTATCTCTGTTTTTGATGAATCATTTATCCACTGAAAAGTAATCCAAATGTGAAACAGGAAAGCATCTTTGTTCTTAACATTTTTTTAAAAAGCATATCTTAAGCGAGAAGATACCTCTGAACAATAGACAAGAAAGCAGCTTTAGCCTAGTATATAGTACGATGTAGTACGATGTATAAAATTCATTCATTTTGGAATATAATAAAGGAACAAATGCTTTAGTTAATGAAAGAGACTCTAGTATATTCCCACTAATATTATATTAATTAATCATAGTCTTTATTACTCCGAAGCATTTGTTGTTGGCATCACATTTGCCACTCTATATAACTCACTCATGTACCCCTTCTTTCAACTCAACAAATCAAAACACAGAAGAATAAAAAATAAAAGTAGAAGAAGTTTAAAGCTTAGTGATCATATCAACATGAACAACATGATCACAGGCGTGCTTGGAGCCACCGTGAGTCTATTCTCAGGCTCGAAAGACAATGGTTCGAAAGACAAGATGATGAAGGCTCCTGGGGGGAATGGGAAGATGATTAGCAGGGCATCTTTCGAAGACAACCCGGGAAGCCACTTCAGGAACCAGAGGCAGAGTAATAAGAAATTTTTAAAAAATTCCGATTTTTTTTAATTTACTCGTGTTTAATGTTAAAATATGTCGTATATGTACCATGCTATATATGGATTGGAATGATATTGCTATTTTAATTTACTCGTGTTTAATGTTGTAATATTTGGTTGTAAAATTTCACTATTGTTTATTCTCGTGGATGAGCTCAGGCTCGGAAGAAAAGGGTTCGAAAGAGAAGATGATGAAGGCTCCTGGGGGGAATGGGAAGATAATTCGCAGGGCATCTTTCGAAGAAAACCCGAAAAGCCACTTCAGCAACCAGAGGCAGAGTAATAAGAAATTTTAAAAAAATTCCGACTTTGGATTCCAGAACTAAATAATAAAAGGTTGCATATGACATATATATGTTGTATATGTAACATGTTATAAATATGGATCAGTATAATATTGCTTTTTTTTGTTAATTTACTCGTGTTTTTTTTTTTAATTTACTCGTGTGTAATGTTAAAATATGTCGTATATGTACCATGTTATATATGAATTGGAATGATGATATTTTAATTTACTTGTGTTTAATGTTGTAATAATCAGGAGCCAATTAAGAATATGGACTGAGACTGAACCGATGATATATGGTTGTAAAATTCCACTATTGTTTTTTTTAATTTCAATTTAAAATACAGAACAAAGTAGAAATCAAAAATATTGGTGAAATTAAGATATAATTATCTCACGTGTTGAACGCATCCATCTTCATATAATAAAATAGATTCTTATATCTAGATGGGGCTTTGGATAAATTTATATCTAAACTAGTTTTTTTTTTTTTAAGGGGATAAAATGCGTTTGGCAACATATATACGAATCAGACAAACACGCAATTAAAGATGGTGATTGGATATTTCGAATTTTTTAAAAACAAATGTACCTCTTGGTGTCAGTGATCTGGATTTTGAAAAAAATTGGGAAGAATGACCTTCATAGGTTACAGGGCGCAGAAGATTCGGAGACTGGACATCCCCAACAGCCCGGTCCATGGTATCAAGGGATTCGGACCCGGCATTTTTTCCTCTGTTTATTATTAATTATTAATTATTAATTATTTATTATTTATTATATTACATGTAAACGGGTTTAAACGGGGCTCCATTTATTTTGATTGAAAACTTTTTTATTATATGGGTCTAAATGGGCAAACCCATTTATTTCAAACTGTTAAATAGATTTAAATGAGTTTTTTTTTTAAAAACATGACTTATTTAGACCTGCGAAATCTATATCCACGACAACATCCTAGCTTAGAGTCTTAATTAGACAGTTCTGACTATATCCTTTATACAAATCACTTCTCATATTTTGTTATGCTTAGAGTCTTTGAAACTAATTAATCACGTCTCCCAAACTCATTGTCAGTGATATCTTTTATCATAGTCTTTACGGGGTTCAATCTTGTTAGGCGATTCAAAGATTTTCCTCATTTTTTAAGCAAAAATTTAGCATGCATTTTCACCAAATCCATAGACAATCAAACCACAAGCGAAACCCTTAATTTGATTTCCAGATCCAATTAAAAAACAAAAGAAAAAAGCTTAAAAAGTGAGCCACATCTTAGAAATAATGTGTGGCCATTATTCACGTGTGGCCATTATTATCAAGTCGGTTTAGAAATGCCGCTTTATTTGTAGTGTGGTCTTTTCCCCAAAGCATTCAACGTTAGATCTCTTCTTTTTTTTTTCTTTATTATTATTATTTTTCTTTCTTTCCTTTGATTGATATTGCTATCTACTTTGTTCAAGAAAACAACATCAATAAATAAAAAAATTTGTTTTATGTAAAAAGTTAACGTGAAATATATTTATTTTGTCTTCAATATATCTTTTTTTTTTTTTTCANTTTTTTTTTTTTTTTTGTCATCTAGAAATTTATTGAATGCATAAACAAGGTATTACACAGAGAGACTAAGCCAAAAGCCGGCGAGTTCAAACACAACTCCCGGAACCAAAAGCCGGCAAGTTCAAAGACAACTTCCGGAGCCAAAGCCGGTAGAAAATAGGGATATCTCCGGAAACTTAAGATAAACTAATAGTTAAAAGTAAACGGAAAACAAAACAACATCTTATAAATAAAGCACTCCTATAAAGAGAAGCAACTGCTAATTTGAAGGATTAAATGTAGCGGAACACCCAACAGACGATTTATTGAAGTCGAAATCCTTGCAGAAACTCATTATATTGCTCCGACGAACCGAGCCACGAGTTAGAACCACAAGCAGACCAACCGAGGAAGACGAAGAAAACACGATTTTACCAAACGACTTCCCACGCCTTGATGCTATAAGAGCCGAAACTCCTTTTCCTTAAAATCGAGCCGGAAACCCTGCTCAAAGGCAGAAGTTATTGACGATTACCATCCCGTTGCTCGCCAATCCAAGGAAAAGCACTCCTTCACAATCCAGAGACTTCACCAACAGAAGCAACCAAAGACAAAACCACCGAAAACGAAGACGAGAAGACCAAACCTCAAGCTTAGCCACCGACTCCAGATCTGGCGAACTAGATCTTAGATTTGCTTTCCGAAAACTCAAAACCAAAGAGAAACTACAACGCTAGACAAAGAGAAGGACAAAAAAACAATAAAACACAAACCTGGGTGTTCAATATATCTAAGAAAAATAAATTATGAAAATAAACTTTAGAAAATTAGAAATCACTTTTTTACAGAACTAAGTAGATATAATATATTATTATCTACTTTTAAAGATTTATATTACGTGAAATAGTTCTTCTTTGAATTTGATTAAAGGAATTGAAACCCAATTTACAGGGTCATCGAACATACTTAACTATATAAATTGAGATTTATCTTTGTTTTTTGTTTTTATGAATTGTTATCCACTGCAAAAGTAATCGAAAGATAAAACAAGAAATCATCCGTACTCTTAACATTTTTTTTAAAAGCATATCTTAAGCCATAAGATACGTCTGAATAATAGATGAGAAAGCGACTTGTTCTTAACATTAGAAAAAAGCATATTTTAAGCGAGAAGATACCTCTGACCAATTAAAGAGACTCTACTATATTCCACAATTCCCACTGATATTATATTTAGACCTTGAATGTTTGGTGCGTTTTTTCTAAACGTTTTGTGTTTTATAAAATATGTCACCATTCACTATTCAAACGTAGGTGCGGTTAGGTGTGGTTGCGGTTTTGAAAAACAGCTGGGTGCGTTTCAGAAACAGAAAGAAAACATGAAACACACGTGCTGTTGCAAAAGAATAAAAATAGGTGCGGTTAGGTGCGGTTTTATGTGTGTGTTTTTTTTTTTTCTGTCAACGATTAGGTGTGGTTTACAGTTGACTTATGTATATATGTATCATATAATATTTCATTTTATATAGTTATTTTAATTAAAAAAAAATTAAAAATATTTGGATTATAGCTTTAAGAATTATTATTGTCTTTGTCTAACTGATGTTATTAGTTTTAAGACACACGCTAATAGTTTTTTAGTTTTATAATTTTACATATATATATATATGTTTTAAAGCTCATAAAATTTTGAAATAAATCATATATGTTAACTTTATCAAATAATAAAATTCTAAAAATAGTCTAAAAATTTCCCAAATAACTAAGTAGAAATAAAAATATCAATAAATTGGAAAGATTTATAAGTATTTTACGTGTCATGCTCATGTTGAACGCATCGATCTTCGTATAATAAAATAGATTCTGATATCTAAATGGGCTTTTGAATAAATTTATATCTAAACTAGTTTAGATTTTTCAAAGGGGATGAGATGCGTTGGCAACATACGAATCGGACAAACACGCAATTAAAGATAACTATCCTGAGTGGTCTACCGAGCCAGGATTTCGCTACAAGCCAAGTAAAAGCTTGGATTTATCGATGGTTCTGTCCCGAAACCAGCAACAGAACCCGATTTGTCCAAGTGGCTTGCTGCGAACTCTATGATCATTGGATGGAATCGTAGAAAACGATGTTCGAAAACAAGTGTTAAAAGATGAGATTGCCACCTGCAAACAAGATGGTTAATCAGTTTTGGAGTACTTTGGCAGACTTTCCAAGTTGTGGAAAGAGCTGCAAAATTATTGTACCGGTCGTGTATGTCATTGTGAAGCAGCTCCTGATATCGCCAAAGAACATGACGATGATAAGCTCCATCAATTTCTCTTCGGGCTTGATCTTCCTCGCTTCAGCAATATACGATCTACAATAACTGGCGAAGATCCTCTACCTACTCTCAATCAGGCTTTACCTCAACATTGCTCGATCCAAGGACATCATCAAAAAAAATTAAACTGTTTTGGATTCATCCGCAAATGAATATATATATAAGTAGGATCGTACGAAACAGGGTACAGCAGAAACTAGTTAATTTAGGAATTGTTTCTTCAGTTGTAATGGGTTCTTAGACCGAAACGGCCCGTTTGTCTGAGCTGGTTCTTTTCACTACTCGACCACCAGGGCTTCTTTCGGTTCCGCCGCTTGTACCAGGGGATGTCCGAGGAACAACCCGCTGTATGATTCGTATAGGAGTCCCGCCTAAATCAAAGTCGTCTTTCAATGATTTAGTCAAGAACCTTATGTCGCTTTCCAGTAACTGCGTTTTACCGCTGACAAACGCCACAAAAGTTGGCGGTCGAGCTTTCACCTGAGTGAAAAACTTGATCTTTGGCTGCGAAGCCGAGTCTTTCCAAGAATGCCGGCTCATTACCTAACTCAACACACATAACAAATGATTAGGCAAATAATGATGTCACATTTTCTCTATATTCTATAGCCTAAATCATTAATACTACAGACCTTACGCAACCAGCGATTGAGACGGCCTGTGGAAAGTCTTGAACACCATCTCTTGTATGTGTCAATGACTTGGTTCATTACTTCTAAACGTCCTCTTCCTTCTAATGCGGAGATAAACACAACCGGTATTCCAGTTATCTGCAACAAAATATTATGTTTCTCATCACTCAAGAACCCGAATAATGACAAAAGAAGAAACAAGAATTAACAAAAGATACAATTGTTATTACTAAGACAGATCAGAGTACCTGAGGAATAACTGTCTGAACTTCGATCGGGACAGCTTCTTTGATTTTCTTGTACATCTCAGAGTTTTGTTTCCCTCTTAGACAATCCATTTTATTAACGATAACGACCAGACCACGTCCTTCTTCTACAGCGCGTCTAGCTATAACTACTTCTGAATGTGTCATACTGCGTTGAGCTTTTATGATCTGGAGATTGCAAATACAGAACATACGGTAAGGAGTTTCTTCCTCCTTTTTTCACAATTGTGCAAAAAAACACGAATCTCGAAAGTATGTGTGAATATGACAAACCTCTTCAGCATCGAGAACTAAAGCAATAACATGTGCTCGCATCAGACTCTTTCTTGATTGCATGATACTTAAAGATGCTGGTCCTTTGTCTCGTTCTGTTCTCTCCAACCAGCCAGCAGTATCAACCTTAACAAAATAACCGGGATACACATCAACCAAAGTGAAGTAGTTTGAGAGCTTGTCCCGCTTTTTCTGCTTATTAAGAGAGTGTACGAGAACTAAGAAAATAAGAACTCTATACATACCAGATAAACAGTCCTACCCTGAAACTCGAACTGAACTCTCACAGCATCTCTAGTGAGACCAGCTTCTGGACCCACCAACACACGCTCTTCTTCCAATAATGCATTGAGCAATGTTGATTTCCCAACATTAGGCCTACCTACAATAGCTAACTGCAACGGCAACTTGGACTCGTCGGTTTCATCAGAGTGATTCTCATCACTTGGAACATCATCTTGACTGCATCTATCTAATATTAGACTGTGAAGTTCAGTAAAGAGAGAAAATCAAGGAAGCAGCTTCTTGTAAGTTTTTCTGGATACGGGTTTTTATTACCGTTTAAAGATTCGACCATGTAATCCTCTAGTAGATCATGGAGAACTTCATAAAGTGCTGTCATACCAAGTCCGGTCTCAGCTGATATCGCAGTAGGCTCACCAAATCCCAGCGCAAGGGCTTCTGAAGAAACTTCAGTAAGAGATTCACCAAGTGATTCCGATTTATTCATTACTACTATGGGCTTAATCTGCGGAGCATGCTTTCTCAGCCATTTACCAACTTCTAAATCCAATGGATGCAACCCCGCCCTATGAAAACACGAACACGACACTGAATTTCTTTAAAAAAAAAAAAAAAAACTAGCATCAGCTTAGTTTATTGCAACTTGGGATGAAAATCGCACCTCACGTCGATAATAAGAATGGCAAATTGAGTCCTTGCAAGCACATTAGCCGTCATTGATGTAGTTCTACCAAGAATAGTACCTGAAGAAACTTCAGTCTCTATACCAGCAGAGTCCAAAACATTGAACCTCAAATCACCTAATTTGGCAATCCCTTCTCTTATATCCCTTGTTACATGATCATCTGGAGTGTTGTAAACGAGAGCCTCCCTCCTCCGAATCAATCTGAACAACATCAACACAATTGAAAGAATCCACAATCAATAATATATATATGCATCTCAAAACTCATGAAACGTGAAGAAACTCTAACCGGTTATACAAGGCAGACTTTCCAACATTTGGCCGGCCAATGATCATCACGGTGGGTAGTAGCTTCGCATCAAATTTGGTGAAGTCAATAGGTTTCTTGTAAACAACACTTGGCTTCTTATCATCCAAAGGTCCAACATTTAAAATGCTCTCTCGAGAAACATCCTCGATACCTATGGTTTCTTCGTTCAGAGAAACCGAGCAGAATCCATTCGTGGGTCGAACCAAGCAAGTTTGATTCAACTCCGGGATCAAATTGCCGGAAACCCGTCTGAAATTGGTTAACATACTTCCTGAGGAGAGAGAGAGAAGGTAAAGAAGAAGGAACGACCGAAATAAATCAAATTTAGATTCGGAAAAAATCAAACTTTATACCTAAAGATGAATGTGTGCATCGATTGATCTGCCATTGGGAGTGAAATTGCCGAGAATAAGTACATCTATAGAAGAACCCAATACTCAATTGATTCTTCCGAGCTGAGATTGCTCGAACCAGTGACTGAGACATCGCAGCAGGCGATAAATCCCCAGGCTAAAAGCTTCGCATTTGGTCCATTTCTTCAGGAGAAGAGGATTATGAAACTGATCAAAGGATTCAATTTGAAAATCGAAAATGTTGAAACACCAAGGAGAAGCTAAAACCCTAAACCTGAGAAGAAGACGGCTGAAGAATTTCGGTTTTCTGTTGACTCGGTTTCGGTAGAATTTGCAAAAGAAGGATTAAATCCGGTTTTGACATACTAACCAGCTTAGAAAACGTCACGATGTGTGAAAATAAAACATCAGGATGTGCGTACGTGGAAACACAAAAAATCAACAATAAAACGTCACGATGTGTGAAAATAGAACTGGTTCGTTTCGGTTTCTGTCGGATCCGGGTCGGTTCTGTGATTTCAAGTTAGAACCAAAAAGGAACCGAATTTTTTTTTCCGATTCGAGTATAATTTTTACTTTTTACCCGAAAACTCGAATTAATGTACGTATAAAATAAAAAACAAGTGTACAAAAATCACCAAAATATCACATTTATACAAAATACGAACTTCAATTCAAAGTTTCAAACTGTTATTCGGGATCCAAATGGTTCTCGGGTAAAAACTGACCCGAACCAAAAGCCGAATCAAATCTATTGAGGAACTGTTCGAGTTATAGTAAAGAACCGAATCCGAACCGAACCACGTTTTTCGGGTCGGTTTTTATGCTAAGGACTAGTCAAAGTATATCGTTGACGAGAGAAGAGAGCGTCGTTCTTAAGCGTAACCATTCTCCAATTTCGTGAGAGAGAGAGAGAGAGAGAGAATGGGAGGTGTTTTATCAGCTGTGTTTGGTGGTGGAGAAGAAGTAGCTGCAGGGAGTGAATCGGAGCCTAGTCGCGTCATGAAGTTTAGCTCTTCGGCTCGGTGGCAGCTTCATTTCAACGAGATCAAGGAATCGTCGAAACTGGTATGTGTTTTCGATTCGATCCGATTTCAGGTTCAGTGGGTTTTTCGATTGAGTCAATTGATTTTTGAGATTGGGTTTTTGGATTTGGGTGAAAAGCTGGTGGTTGACTTCTCGGCTTCATGGTGTGGACCCTGTAGGATGATTGAGCCTGCGTTTATTGCCATGGCTACAAAGTTCACTGATGTTGAGTTCGTCAAATTGGATGTTGATGAACTCCCTGTAAGTATTCTCAATTGATCTTCTTTTCTGCATCTTTCAATTGCCTTCTCTCATCCTGAAACTGATTGTTTTGATCCATAGATTACTTAGTATGGTACATTTGCAGATCACTCATTACTCCGATTGATCCAAGGTTCACTGTTTCTTCCTGAAATGGAGTGTTTTTGATATTGAATTTCGTGAGTAGAAGTTAGATTTTGGTCTGGTGCAAGCTAGAAATTCCAAGTATAAGATCAAAATTGGTTGAATGTTTTCAGGATGTAGCTAAAGAATTCAATGTGACGGGAATGCCAACTTTTGTGCTGGTGAAAAGAGGTAAAGAAGTTGAAAGGATCGTTGGAGCCAGAAAAGATGAACTTGAGAAGAAAGTTAGCAAACACAGAGCATAGTGATCATCATTAATTTAATGGCTGTGTAAAAACCCAATAATAAATGGTATGTTGTGTGGGGAGGGCTTTGTTGATTCTGTTGTTTCCTCTTTGTCTTCAAAGAGTTATTAAGACCTTCTGTGTGATAAATCGTATCTAAGAGTTTCTACAGAACATATTAATACGGTCTAAAATATTCATCTCCAGCCACTAAATTATATTTTGCATAGTTGTTGTGCTCTGTGAAACCGGTTTCAGGTGGGTAAAGGCCGTGAATGGTCCTTAGGGCGTGCGCCCATGTTAGTTGACGCTTTTCTCTCTCGAAATTCTTTTTCTTTCCACTCAAAGTGTAACGAATGAAGAACTTCAAGGGATCAAGTGGAATGTAGAAGATCAAGTTGTATAGCCATATCACACCAGCCCAGCGCCATCCGATTCCTTGGATGAAAGCACCCCAGTTTGCATATACGGCGATCAACGTTGACATCTGTTTACAGAAACATCAAGATGACATATTCTTTACTTCATTGATGCAAAGGGGAGAAAAAAAGTATTGCTTTTTCATTTCTCTATTGCCTACCATCTGAGAAACAACGAAATCTGCGATGAGGAATGCCCCGGGACGCTCAGCGTAAGACCAGCCTCGGGATCTTGTTACGAAGATCAGTGCTTGGCTGATCGTGCTGACTTGGAGGTACACTGCAGAGGCAAGCATCCTGAAATCCTTTACATCCTTTTCGTGAAGACTTGTCACTTTAAATGCTCTCTGAAATGAGAAGCTCTCAGCATTACTATAAAGAAGCAATCGTTATGATATTTTTCTTTGTTCTAAACTTGGAATGTACTTACAGGAAAGAAGTCGGTTTTGTAAGCAGCCCAGAAGAAAATAACGGTCATCATCGCCAGGTATCCACCGAAAATAATCCCGGTTGTGAATATCTATGCCAATTTCCACCTATCTGGTTTAGGAGACAATTTCACTCGATCTTTTGAGATTTGCATGACGTTTATGTGAATCAAAAGCTTTTGATATGTCGATCTTAATCGCACATCAAGATGATATCGTATCCTTATGATAGTCTTACACCAACTCCGTTGCTAGTAGTAGATTCTCAATTAGCAACCTATCCTTAACAAACGCAGATTACATTAAAGCAATGAGATGGGGCAGAATTGCTTTCATCCGATTCGCCATGATATTCGAGATGACTTTATATATCACATTACAACATGTTATTGGTCTGTTTCATCGTGATTGCCGCAGTCTTTTTTGGAATAAAGGCCAGAATCGTGGAGTTCACTCCTTTCGGGAGAAACCCCTTTTCGAAAAAGACTGAATTGCGATAACAAATTCCTTTCCGACAATAGACCAAACCTTCTTATAAAACTCTGCATTGTATCCATCAGGACCCGGTGACTTATCATTTGGCATTGAGAATAAAACTCCTTTAATCTCCTCTTCCGTTACATCCTTGATAAGCTTATTTTGTTCATCTTCAGAGCACCTAAAAGGTAAGATAGTCTCCAGATCTTCCACCGAAATTCCCTCATAATCAGCTGGTATATGTTGGAGAAACTCTTGAAAAAACCCCTCTGCTTCCGCTTTGATCTCATCGCAAATTGAAACCCCCGTAAACATCTCGACATTCAATCTCACGAATTCGATTTGTTGCTTCTCTAAATGTTACCGCCTTATGATAAGTTTTGTTGTTTTGGTCCCCAATTTTTAACCAATGAAGCTTGGATCTTTACTTTAGAAAAATTTCCTCCAATCTTGAAACATGATTCCATCTAGTAAAATCAGCTCTTTCCTCCTCTATCAATGACGGCGAAGGATTCTTTGAGTTTCCTTGAAGATATGGCGTTTCACATACTTGTTTTTCGCACATCTGTTGGTAAACCTCTGTTGCTTTTTTAGCTAAGTTTCCCATTCTTTCCTTTGCTAGCGACCTGATGATCAGTTTAAGAGCCTTTAGCTTCTTTGAGAACCGAAACATTGATGATGTTGAAAGGAAAATGGGTTCCGATGCAAGCCAATGTCTCTCCACCATTGGTTTAAACTCCTCCAACTCAGCAACTGCATTCTAAGTGAATTCTACATCGTAAGTGATCCGAACACCATCCTTCTTCGAACACACTATACGAATGTGGAAATACTTGGCTCCAATTAATTTTCCTCAAAACTCGATCAAGCTTCTTATGAAACAGTCCCTTATCCCTCTTATTACACCAAGTAAATAGAGGTCCGTGAAACGCCATATCTTCAAGGAGACAATCTCGGACCAGTCCTTGAAAGTCTCGCATTCTCGGAGGGATGTGAGGCGTACTCTCATGAGCTGAGTGTTCATCAATCTCCAAAATCTCATTAAAATCTCCCATACAAATCCAAGGTCTTCTCTGAATCATAGGTGAGTTGTGATGATCCCGAAGATCTCCCCATAACTCACGACGATCTTCCACAAAATTAGATGCATAAATAAATGAGCAAAAGAATTCCTCATCATTATCCTCTAGCTTCACAACACACGTAATCATTTGGCCACTTTTAAAAACCGGTGTCAGCCTCGTCCTCTGATTCCAAATCACCCAAATGCGACCCAATCTATTAAATTTGCTATCAAATTTGCCTGATCCCCTTTTGATTGAACTTCCCTTGATAAAATAGTTACTCTCTTTGATCCCCCATTCACGATGCATTCTTTATCAGAGTGTCCCCACTTTGAGCAGATAGTACATCGAGAGTGCAGCCACAAATATACAAAATCATCTTCTGCATCAATCTCCATCCTTATCGACTTGAATCTGTATTTTTTTGGTAGTTTTTTTTGTCATGTCCGCTTCTACAAACACCTTCGCCTCTGTAAATTTAAAGCATAACTCTGTGTCAGGGTGTAGACGAACTGGTTTTCCAGCTGAACTCGCTAGAAAGCTCAGTCCCTCCCACGAGAACAACTTATGTGGGAGATTTTTCAGAGTAATCTACATCAGAATCTTCTTGATTTCGAGATTTTCTTCTTCGGTAACCGAAGCCCATTTAGAAACAATCATATGAATATATGCGATATTCCACATACCTCTTCTCAGAATCCTTAATCTTGTCGCATAATCTCTTATTCTGAACTTCACCGTTGTGGCGTTTACCACGAACACATCAATCCGAATTGATTTGTCACCCAATGGCCAAATCTTATTTACGATTTGATTTTCAATAGCCTCCTTGCTTCCGATGACCAGAGGATGAGAGACAACCTTCTCCACCACTTTACTTCCACCTCCCTCACCTTCTCGATCATGCTTCATTGAATCTTTCGACTGCTTCGAAATCACCGGCGAAACATCCTTCTCCTTCCCCGATAGAATATGCTGTTGAGAAAAATCGCTTGCGGAAACGCTTTGCTAAAGAACGAACAAGACACGGATTTGATCACCGAGTTCCCGGACTCAAACCGGTACGTCTCGGGGGAGCACTCAGGCTCCCAACTTCACTATCTCAGGAGGTTACATTGAAACCACCACTAATACTTTGTGTGGTGTTTCTCTTGTGTTGCATGTTTTCTTGCAACTCCCTTACAAGAAGCTCAAGAAGTGTTAGACTCGTATCACACAGAACTTCCACGTCTTGACCAACGCTTTGAGACACCACGAAGCCCTAACTCGGTTTCTTTTGGTTTCCTCTCACAGCTGCTCTGACGGTCCTCTGCGTCTTCTCCGATGTTCCCTTTCTAGGTAACCCGCTTTGAAACCCCGATTCATCTTTGTCGACTTGTTACTTCCTCTCATGTGCACTGAGCTTCGAAATAACATCTTCATGAATCACTTGCAGCTTCTCTTGTTGACGCTTCCTGTCAACTACTCCACCTGGAATCAGTATTCCCTTACTGTAATTCCAGCCACCTCCAGGTAAATTCTTTGCCTCTGCAAAAAATACCTACTCTCGTCTTCCCTTGTTCAGATTCACCACGACCTAACCTGTCTTCCTTTGAATCTGCCAACAGCTCCACCTGGAATCAATGCCTCTTCACTGCAATCCCAGATGCCTACAGGTAACTCCCTTAACCCATTAATCACGTCTGATTTTATCTTATCGACATAAGAACAGACTAACCCTTTCCTTTGTTCTTCTTGCGAGAGTACCATGTCGATACTGGAGTTTCCTGGAGCTGAACCCTTCTCAAGCTGTGTTTGGAAGCTTGCAGCAAACCTGACCCTTCTGTCCAGGTACTGCTTCTGGTTACAAACTCTGCTTGACTTTACTTGTTGGAATCTTAGATAGAACACCATCTCCCTTAGCTCTTCCTCCAACGATTCCCTTTAAACTTTCTGTTTAAACACAGCCTTGAATCTTCTTGTACCGCCATCATTCCTGATAGAACACGCCTCCTAACCAAACCTGTTAGAAAGACTTTCGACACAACCATTCAACCCTTGTGTTTAACCAGAACCTTGCTAACGGTCTTAGACCTCACTGCTAGACCCTTTTAGCTTGGAGTCTTCCTTGTGTTCTGACCGGTGGAAAACCTTAAGACTGAAACTCCATCAATCTTTTCTCAAATACTTGATGTCAGAAAACTTTGACATCACCTCTTGCAAAACCACATATGCTTGTCTTGTACCGCTGTCACAATTCGATCTGGGCTTGGCAAGGCCCATCTTCACTTGTGAATTGTCAAACCAAAAAACAGAAGCCCACCAACATATGCTTTTGTTTCTCCAAACAGAGATCCGATGGTGCGACTATCTCCACCGTCCTCTTCTCTACATCCTCCAACGGGGAAACCCCCTCTTCCGGCACTGTCATGATGGCCTGAGCCCTAGCTTGGGTGAAAATCCTCTAGAAAATCCTAGATCACCAATCGCTTGTGAGATCGCCCTTCTCCTGCTGACATGGCGTTTTCTCGACTTGCTTAATGGTATCAGAGCTTTATACGAAGCCATGTACAAGAGAGAAAAATTATGAGTGACAAATAATCGTTGCAATAGAGAGAGAGAGAGAGAGAGAGAGAGAGAGAGAGAGAGAGAGAGAGAGAGAGAGAGAGAGAGAGAGAGAGAGAGAATAAATGTAACGGCTGAAGCCTTAGTCTTACATATAATTCATGGCGAATCATGCAGAGTAAACGGAGATGTTAAGCACGATCTCAGAGTATAAAACAAGGACATGGGCAAGGAGCAAAAGACAAATTTTTCGACTCAAAATTCTATTCACTACACCACTCTCAATATCTAGCTCCATGCTCAAACACTTGTAATCTCTTTGTTCTTGTAAACTCTCTTGAAGATCAGAATATACTAAATCCAGTTTACTTCGCTAAAACCTCATTCAAAACTCTCTTGAATCATGTTTGTTCTGATCGAGCAACAAACTCATTGTTTATTGCTCGATAAGTCCTTCGGTTCTTGTCCTCTTGAAGATTAGCCTAAACCCTTCTATTTTAACTATTTACAAATTTTGTCGGTTGTATAATACTAATATTTACAAATCATTAAATGATTAAAAACGTGATTTTGACAAATTTTTAATTAAATTTATAGATTTTCTAAGTCAATTAGAATCCACAAACCAATACACCCCTTTTAAATCAAATAATTTTGTTGATCTCATTTGAAGAAGATCCAAGTATTTTACATAAAGGGAATGGGTTTAATAGACACTGAAAAAAATTAAAATAGGGTTTTGTCGAAAATAAAGATAATTGCGGTGGTATTCGAAAATATCTGTAATTTATATTTAGAGTGCTCCCGCTTCCGCTTCTCTTTTATCAGTCTCTCTTATCCCGGCTACAAGGTTGGTCCTAAGTGTCGGTTCTGTTTCCGCACGAGTAATTGGATCTCTGCTGTGATTTTTATCGGATCTCATCGAATTGATCTGGGTTGGGATTTGCATCAGCTTATCGAATCTTCTGTGTCGCGTATGTGTCTTTTTTTTAGGGTTTGGGCAAGTTTTTTTTTTTTTTTCTGGTTGTCTGTATCTTGAATACGCAAAAACCTTCCTTACAAACGGTTTTAGATGGAGTACGTTTGTTACTACAATATGTTAGCTATTATAGTTCATCGGATCTTCGTATTTCTAATATTGGTTGGCGTAAACTATATGTAGGAGAAGGTGACAAAGCAAACTGTGATGGAGAGGGCCATGACTAAGCAGGTCAAGGAAAGGCAGGAAATGGAGAAGAAACTCCAAAAACATGCCAAAACTATGGATTATTTGGAACGAGCAAAGAGAGAAGAGACTGCTTCATTGATGGAAGCTGCATATCAGCGAAGACTGGTAGAAGAAAGAGAGTTTTATGAGCGCAAGCAACAGTTAAAACCTTAAAATAGTCTTTCTTTTCTTATAACTTGGTTCTGCGTTGAAGTATATGAGGTCCTTAGAAGCTCTTCTCCTTTTCAGCGTGAGGTACTCAGTAGAGAGTGTCATGAGAGTGACTTGAAGGATAAGAAAATGTTGGATAATAAGGTAGTATTAATATGTCAAGTCGTTTCTCTGAATATTCATCTCTACGTGTATCTCTTCATTTATGGAATTCTTTTTACATATGGTGAAGACATCGTCTGATACGAATGAGGAAGGCAGCTTCTCTGAAGCCGAGAAGGTTTCATCTGGCGAACCTGAAGAGTCAGAATCTTAGAATGACACTGTTCCAATGGACAAGTCAGGTAATCATATCTCCTGCCTTCTTGTTCTCTTGCTGCAAATGATATATCATGGATACTTGTTTAAACCCCCAATATGTGTATGAGTAAACAATTTTCTTCCACATGGACTATAATTGACGGGAAAGAACGTGAGACATTTCCTCGCAGTTCTGAAAAATTTCAACGTTCAAGCCAAGATGGAGCACCAACTCTCAACCTCACATCTTCTGATGCGAATGAAGAAGGCAGCTTCTCTGAAGCCGAGAAGGTTTCATCTGTCGAACCCGTTTAACGAAGCAAGCCTAATCACTCGTTTAACGAAGCTTTATTTTTTTCAAACGAACTTCAACACTCTCTGTCTCAACAAGAGAGATTTTCTAGTGAACCCTTCTTTATTTCAGACTCTCATGTTCTTCAATTTCTGGACAAATATGTGAGTTTTGTGGAAAACAGGTAAATGCACACATCTTTTCTTATATTCATAGGAATGAAAAGCTAGTCATGAGAGTAAATTTCTCCAGTTCCAATGAGCTTCCCAATGAAGCCTATGGATTTGGAACATATACTTAAGATGTGATCTTAATGATGGGCTCCAACCTGCAAGTGCTAAAGTAAACATGTTTAATGGTGCACTGCGATTGTCTATCGGGAGGTTCCTACAACTTGGCTTTTCACATAATGAAACTTCAAAGGGTGATGCATTGTGTGGCCACTTAATTCAAAGAGATTGCATGAGATTTTTCGGATTAAATTCAGCTCTTATCTCTAAAAATGATATCCCAATGTTGTTATAATCATTATAGTTAAATGTTTCGCAAGCTTGGAAGTAAGGTTGCGGTTTTCATGCATGGTCCCATTGATAGACTTACCATCTATCTCCCTCCATTAGTGCTTGATGTCTCTTCGGTATCTCCTGGTGATATGGTGATTCCTTACGAAAATGATCCAGGAAATCTTATATCGTATGCCCTCAACTCTGATAAATACATGGACTGGATTGCTACGAGATCCTATTTAGTGGCATATGAAGATAAATAGTCTCCACGATTCAGTTTTTGTTGCAATGGCGAAAACGTATCTGAAGTTGAAGATGATAGAAAATTATTTGCGGTCTAGCATATCACAAGAGCGATTGAATGTGCTGGCCTTATCAACAATTTAGACATATATGGTTGAAAAACTCGACTACGTGCCATTTTTGAGCAGTTTAATATTTTTTACCAATATAGAATTGTTTGTGATTTTAGATAAAATATATGAAAATGACTTATTTTTATATTTGCATAGGGCATTCAAATACGTTGGACCGGCACTGACTGTGGTTTAGTCTTTTTGTTGTTCACTCACTCATTTTTTTTTTCTTTTTTTTTCTGGTGGTTTCTTGTTGGCTAGTCTATGGACATTATGGATTATGCCCTACTCGTTGGAGTGATCTGATCAGAAAAACAAAGAGATTGTTCTTGGCATCATAGACTACCTGAGAAAGTACACTTTGGACAAAAGGTTTGAGACTGTACTTAAGTCTTCAGGTCTACTTGGTTCACTCGCTTAGGTCATAGAATTGTTATATGCTATGTAGATATAGAGTTTCAATAATCCCTATGAGATCTTAATTTTTAGGAGAATTATTGAGAGAGAAAGAGAAAGAGAGACATAATAAATGTGTTTTAATTATGAATTATTATGTGGTTTTTGATTAAGTCTAAGCTAGAATTAGTTTCTATTTTCTAGGAACAAGAACGATTAGTTGTGAGTTTGTTTCAGATAAGTTTGTTGTAAGAGTCTCAAGTCTATATAAGAGACATGTTCGTTTCAGTATGAATAAGAGAAAAATTTAGATCTACTACTTGTATATCTCAAAGTTTCCTTCTTACTTCTTACAAGTGGTATCAGCGTTTTATACGAAGCCCGGTGCGAAAGAGAAAAATTATGAGTGACAAAGAATCATTGCAGAGAGAGAGATATAGAGAGAGAGATAGTAAATGTGTTTTAATTATTAATTATTATGTGGTTTTTGACTATGTTTAAGCTATAATAAGTCTTTTATTTTGTAGAAACAAGAACGACTGGTTGTGAGGTTGTTTCAGATAAGTTTGTTGTAAGAGTCTCAAGTCTATATAAGAGACATGTTCGTTTCAGTATGAATAAGAGAAAACTTCAGATCTACTACTTGTATATCTCAAAGTTTCCTTCTTACTTCTTACAAGTGGTATCAGCGTTTTATACGAAGCCTGGTGCGAAAGAAAAAAATTATGAGTGACAAAGAATAGTTGCAGAGAGAGAGAGATAGAGAGAGAGATAGTAAATGTGTTTTAATTATTAATTATTATGTGGTTTTTGACTATGTTTAAGCTATAATAAGTCTTTTATTTTGTAGAAACAAGAACGACTGGTTGTGAGGTTGTTTCAGATAAGTTTGTTGTAAGAGTCTCAGATCTATATAAGAGACATGTTCGTTTCAGTATGAATAAGGGAAGTCTTCAGATCTACTACTTGTCTATCTCAAAGTTTTCTTCTTACTTTTTACAAGTGGTTTCAGAGCTTTATACGAAGCCTGGTGCGAGAGAGAAAAATTATGAGTGTCAAAGAATTGTTGTTGAGAGAGATAATAAATGTGTTTTAATTATTAATTATTATGGGGTTTTTGACTAAGTTTAAGCTATAATAAGTCTTCTATTTTGTAGGAACAAGAACGACTAGTTGTGAGGTTGTTCCTATATAAGAGACATGTTCGTTTCAGTATGAATAAGGGAAGTCTTTAGATCTACTAATTGTCTATCTCAAAGTTTTATTCTTACTTCTTACAAGTGGTATCAGAGCTTTATACGAAACTTGGTGCGAGAGAGAAAAATTAAGAGTGACAAAGAATCGTTGTTGAGAGAGAGAGAGAGAGAGAGAGANATATATATATATATATATATATCTATATAGAGAGAGAAATTTGTTTAAATTATTTATTATTATGTGGTTTTTGACTAAGTCTAAACTAGAATAAGTCTTCTATTTTGTAGGAACAAGAATGACTAGTTGTGAGGTTGTTTTGGATAAGTTTGTTGTAGGAGTCTCACGTCTATATACGAGACATGTTCATTTCCGTATGAATAAGAGAAGTATTCAGAGCTACTACTTGTCTATCTCAAAGTTTTCTTCTTATTTTAACAAGTGGTTTCAGACCTTTATAC
>PKML01011089.1:604858-615871 GCA_002933935.1 Eutrema yunnanense | reverse complement strand
TTAGCAACGGAATTGCAAGTCAGCTCAAGAAATCCGTTGTAAAATCAAAAAATCTGTTGCAAAATCAAGAAATCCGTTGCAAAACCCATGCTATTCCGTTGCAAGAAGTGTGAAACCACAATAGGATAAATATATGTTAACAACGATTCCTTTACTTGTTATTGTTGTTTTTCATATGGTTTAATGTTTGTTTGCTCATATTCGATTACAAAATTTTTGGAATGTGAAAAATATGCCTTATATCATATAAAGGAGTAAATGTATATTCATGTTTAGTGTTTCTTAAGATGAATGTTGCACTCTTAGATATTTTAGCCATGAATGATGATTGTTGTGGTGTTATCTGTAACTGAATGTATTAAATTTACACTGTGAAATATATCATGTCGAATTTGGATAGTAGTTATATGAGTAAAAGGATTGAAACTTGATTTTTTTTTAATGAACCAGTTAGCAACGGATTTGCAAGTCAGCTCAAGAAATCCGTTGCAAAATCAAAAATTCAGTTGCAAAAATCAAGAAATCCGTTGCAAAACCCATGATATTCCGTTGCAAGAAGTGAAACCACATATTTGTTATGTGTGAAACCACAATAGGATAAGTATATGTTAACAACGATTCCTTTACTTGTTATTGTTGTTTTCCATAAGGTTTAATGTTTGTTTGCTCATATTCGATTACAAAACTTTTGGAATGTGAAAAATATGCCTTAGATCATATAAAGGAGTAAATGTATATTTATGTTTACTCTTTCTTAAGATGAATGTTGCACTCTTAGATATTTTAGCCATGAATGATGATTGTTGTGGTGTTCTCTGTAACTGAATGTATTAAATTTACACTGTTAAATATATCATGCCGAATTTGGATAGTAGTTTTATGAGTAAAATGATTGAAACTTGATTTTTTTTTTTTAATGAGTCAGTTTGCAACGGAATTGCAAGTCAGCAAACTACTAATGTCCGTTGCAACTTTTGTAACTTTTTGCAATAATATCCGTTGCAAACTTTTGCAACGTATTCCCGTTGCCAATTTTGTAACGGTTTGCAGTAATATCCGTTGCAAACATTTGCAACGTATTCCCGTTGCAAAATTTGGAAACGGTTTGCAACGAACATTGTTGCAAAATTATACTGTTGCTAAACAATTACAAATCAGTTGCAAACTTCCAACGATTTAGCAACTTATTATTTTTGAGAAATTTGGCAATGGAATTGCAAGAGATTTATTTTTGCAACTGAGTTGCAACGTATTCTGTTGCAAATAGTTATTACGAAATATTCCGTTGCAAATTTTCATTGCAAATTTGCTACTCTCTTGTAGTGAAAGAACATGATGAATCAACTTCTCAATAACCAAAATCGCCAAGTGCATGCTTGTGAAGCTACCAATGGAGGCGAGGATGATGCTTACTATGAACCCGACAACAACTATTCGTATTTTCAAGAAGAAGAAGTTAACTACGTCGGAGCGCAAAATTCTTACCAAAGCCGCTTCAACAACGGTTTCAACAACAACTTCCGTAATGCCAACTTCAACAATCTCTCATATCGAAACTCGAACGTGGAGAACTCTCAAGACCAGCTCTACCCTCAACAATCCAAACTATACCAAAATCGGTTCCAAAACGGGAACTATGGCAGAAATGGGAACTTTCAACCGAAACCGCCTTTCAACGCTCAAGCCGCTCCTTACAACAACTCAAATACGCAGCAACAATGTTTGTCTAACAATCAACTTGATATCCAAATAGCGAAGCTCGAGCAATCAATTTAACGACTCGCTCAAAAAAACGAGAAGACGGCAAAAGAATTCAACGGCAAAGTCGATTGTATGTACAACGACTTGAATGGGAAATTCGAATCTCTTTCGACCCATGTCAAGAAGTTGGATATGCAAGTCCCTCAAATTGTGGACTCCACTAAGAGACCGAACGGAGTTTTGCCCGGAAGAGTAGAAGATAATCCGAAGAGATTTTGCAGCTTGATCTCCACCATGCCCAAAAAGGAAGTCAGCAATGAGACAAAGCATGGAAAAGTTTCAAAACTCGTCCCACTCTATGGAAGAGCCAATACTGAATCCAACATGGTTCGAGAACCACCATTTGAGGTACCAAAACAAGTTCCGTTTCAAAGGCTAAGAAATGCCGATGATCCGAGACGTTTTTCTTTCTCTTGCTCAATTTCCGGGATAAATTTTGTAGATTGTCAATGTGACTCGGGAGCCAACGTCAACATTATATCAAAGACATTTGCCGAGAAGCTCGGTATAAAGACTCTCACACTATCTATCGTGAGTGAAATTTTTGGAGATTCATCACAAAAGAAGCTCGGGGGAGTGATCAACGATCTTCAACTAAATAAGGATAGACCATTGATTTTTGGTCGACCGTTCTTAGCTACCGTTGGCGCCATCCTTTATCACGCCAACCGTCATGTTTTCTTCTTGAATATGGATCGAAGGAAGTTCTATCCAACTCTCATGGACGTAATACAAATCCCGGGGGAAAGCACAAGAACAAAAAAGTCGATTCTCCCTAAAGGAAGAGAGAGAGTTGAGTCGACTAGACCGGAGCCCCCAAAGGTAAGTCAACCTTTTATTTCTAAACCATTTGCAAAAATCAGGATCACCATTCCACCCGACTTAAGAGACACCAAAGAAGAACGAGTGGAAGAAATGATAGAGAAGACGAAACAAGTTCTTCAAAACGCAAAAGTTCCGAGGAAACGCGGAAAGAAGAAGGTGATACCAAAGATAGGCGAATCACATCACAAACTCGATGACACCCAAGGAACATTTTTTCCCGGGACATCTACTGCTCACGCCTAGTATCACCAATAAGTCGAGCTAACGACTTTAAATAAAAGCGCTTAATGGGAGGCAACCCATTTGGTACGTTTTTCTTTCTTTAGTTTTATCGTTCTTTTTCTATTGACGTCTTTCTTTTTAGTATTTCAGGCTTTATATAAAACCACAAAACCCAAAAACATTCAAAAAAAAAAAAAAATTCAGAAACACACAAAAAATGAAGAAGTCGGTCCAAACGAATCGTAAAACGCCAAAGAAACGAGGGAGAAAACACTCCCGAGGTGAAGCCACTCGGTCGCTGATGGAGCAACCCGACCTGCGGCGAGAAGGGTTTTGGCCGCGCCTTCATTCGCCGGTCATGTGGCGAGACGATGTTTCACCGCGGCAGGAAGAAGCCAACCCGCGGCGAAGAGGGGTTTGGCTGCAGTCGCGTAGGCTCGACCCGCGGCCAGGCCATTCCGATCCGAAACCAGTCCCGACCTTTCCCAAACCGTTTTCAATCCTTAACACTGGAATCTCGAACATGTTCCCGACATGAAATTGAACCATTTTGGTTTAATTTTTTCGTGTCCCGCTAAGGTAAGTTCCAAAAAGTTTTTGGAAAACAGAAAATTTTCTTTTTGCAATAAAACAACTTTCCAAAGACCAAAAAGAATATTTCTAGATTAAAAGCTCTATTTCTTTTTCTCTTCCATGAGACTTAGAGATTTTGAGCAAGAACAACTTTTTCGATTTTCAAGCTTTTACAAAAATTCTTTAGTCCATTCAAAATCTTTTTAAAAGGAGATTGCAATTCCACAACTATCTCATCTTTTCCAACAAGGTATTATCCTAAACTTCTCATATGAGCCAAACCCTAAGGTTTTTCTTAATTTAAATAGATCTATGCCTATGATGGTTAGAAATTGTTAAAGAACTCTAAATTGAACTTCTAGAATGATTAGATTTTAATTTTAGCACTTAATTATTATGGATTTGAGATTTTTGGAATTTGAAATTTTTGAGCTTAATTAAAAACGAATTTGAAGAGTAATCTTGATTAATTTGGCCAAGTCTAGTTTAAGTTGGTGATTAATATACGGTAATTTATTAAAATTTTCATCAAAATGAGCTTAAAATCTATTTTTAGAATTTTTATGCAAAGTACGTCACAAATCCGAAATTAGTCATTATCATCTCGATTTGCTAAATTTACATTTGATATTATTCGTTTGTAGATTGAATATGTCTCTTGATACTCGATTTACTATCCTCGCACATTGAAACTTTTCAATCACAACCATATTCATATTTTTGCCGAGATTTGTTTTCTATTTTGTAGGAACAATGGACCACGTGAGATCTCATATAATGCGCTCTAAGAAGAGCGGATACGTAGGAGAATAATCCCAGAGATCACTCTCTAGGCGTCCTGAGGAGATCCAAGGCGGATCGGATACAACTAATGTGGAGGATGACACTAATCTCGCCGAGTTCGTAATGGGTCGAAGGCGACCGCGAACTCGAGCTCACGCAACACTCCCTCCACGTGACCTGACACCTTCTCCTCCACGTGAACCGACACCACCTCCGGAACCGAGACTGAGAGTACGATATGTCGGACAGCCTATGGACCCGAATATCGATAACCTCGAGAAGCTCAAGAAGATGGTTATCAAATCAACACCTCGTATAGATTACTCGACTCTCGACACGTTCGGGATTAGAGAAGACGTGATTTGGTATCTCGTAGAACTTAATCTTAGACCTTTCATGGAGCTTAATTTCCCCACCTACGAAGATCTCACCAAGGAATTCTTAGCAACCATCACCATGTGCTACAAGAGACTCTCTAATCCGAGAGCAAATGACGGTACACTTACTTTTACCATATGTGGATATTCTTATGCGCTAACCATTCCAGAACTTTGTGAAGCTTTGAAGCTTCGATATCTCAATGAGATTAACTCTGAGGAGAATCCCAATAGAGACTTGTGGCACATAATGGGACAAGGTGTCTACGACAACGGAAGATCTAAAGCTTCCCTACTCACACATTATGTTGTCTGCTTCGTACACAAGCTCCTAGCGCACACCATATTCTCAAGACCAAATGTGGCGAGTATCCGCAAAGGCGAGCTCATTACTCTTCAACTTCCATTCACCGCCGACCCACGCTATGCTTGTTTTGCTTGTATCATTGCGAAGAATTTGGTGAAGGTGAAACACGAACCGCCCGCCACAAGACCCGAGGACTCCACCACCGCTTTTGGAAGCATCATCACGGAGATTCTACGAGTCATTCACTTCGATTTCTCGACCGAGACTCTGATATATCATGGTTTTTACCCTGTTTAGACCATGATATAAGTCCTTTTTATAGAGTCTTTCTAGTGTTTTGTAGTGTTTTAGAGTCTTTTACAGGACATAGCACGTTTGGAGGATTATTGGAAGTATTGGAGCTTTCTGGAGCAGTTTGGAGCGGAGCTAAAGATCGTGTTGCTGAGTATCTGTTTTCACGGCCAGTATCGATCGATACCCCCTGGTATCGATCGATACCCATCGCAGCAAGACACGACCCGCGAGTTTTATCAAGATTTGAAGAATTACAAAAGTGCCCAGAAGTCTTTGATATTTACAAGAAGACCCCAAGTCGTGATTTAGGTTATAAATAGGAGTTTTAAGCCATCTGTTTAGGCTATGCTTTATTTTAGAGTTTGATTTTACTTTGGTTTTGAGAAAAGTCTGATTTCCCTTCGTCCGAGATCAGATCTCAAGAACCCTTTTGATTATTCTATTGATGATTTATTCAAACATGTCTTTTGATTCAATTGCCATGTCTGAGTAGATCCACTTTAGGTTTAGGGTTTTCTCACAAAGGATTTCTATGAATGCTAGGTTAATTATCTGTTTAGGATTCACCATCTAAATAATAGTTCTTCACTTAGGTTGTGTTCATAGCTAATTCTAGGTTGACGAATCTAGAATTTAGATCTTAGGATAATTGATTAGGCACAACAGTGCGATTAATTACCTGATAGAACCTAAGTGAGCAAATTGATTATTCGCAAAGAAATTTGGTCTAATTGATTTGTGAACATATCAAACCTGTTATTAAAGCTGATTTAGACTTTAGGATTCGCAAAGAAATTTGGAACTCCTAGGATTTAGATTTAGATAATTCTCGCAACGACAGTTGGTCAATTATACTTTAGTGATTTGAGTTCTAGAACTGCGCTAAATCTGAATCCTGTTAGTTAGTTTATCTGCATTCATTGATTTCCTGAGATAAACCCTGGGCCTATATTTTCCTGACTGAATTACAACTTGTTTACTGTTTTCTACTTAACCTGAATTGCTTAGCTTAGCTTGATTCTACAATTCATTGTGTGATTTCTGTGAGTCCTTGTGTTCGACCCCTAGCTAGACTACAACTACTGCTTTAGTACTGTTAGGGTATTAAATTGAGCATATCAGACTCCAGTTCAAGTGACTTGGTTCGATTTCATGCAGTTTTCTTGAGAGCGCACTATCTCACACGCATCACTCGACCCAGACAGATTTGGTTACAAATTATGCCCAAACGTTGGTGAGTCTTACTTTGTTTTCTTATCTTCTAATTTTGTCCCTAAGCTCCGAGATGGAGCGACTCTTAGATGATGACCGGAGAACTCCTAGATAGAGACCGGAGGGAATGGACTAAGTACCGACCACCCCTCGTCTACCATACATAATTAGTGAGTTCTTAGTGGCCAAGGCCAACCGAGACGCAGCTGCAGAGCGTACTCGACTACTACTACTGATATCCTCATATTTTATCCTTCTCATGCATTCATTTAGCTTAGGTTTCATCTCATATGCATGGGGTTTCATAGCATTTCTTATTCGTTTTGTCTCATTTAGAGTATTAGGTGTTTGCATTAGGTCCTAGTGAGTCTTTGCATGTTTTGGAGTGTTTTTCTAGGTAATTGGAGGCAATTGGCGCCGTTGCCAATTTGGGGTTCTAGTTTGGTCAATAGGATTTAGATTCTTTTTGAGATCAAGATTTTTTTTTTCTTTGTTTACTAATCTCTCTATCTAGTTTCCTCTTTTTATATAGGTACAACATTCATCTCTTGAACCGTGGGAATAGAGCAAGAAGGAAAGCAAACATGAGAGAGTTGTACGTCTAGCAAGGTTGTGAATCACTATGGATCAAGCACCTAGTGCACGGAGACCAATAGGAGCTGGTGATGCACCAAACAGGTATGGGAATAGGAATGGTATACATCCACCACTCTTGGAGAATGTCGATTTTGAAATCAAGGCAAGCTTGATATCCATGCTCCAAGGAGACAAGTATCATGGGCTGCCTGTGGAGGATCCACTTGATCATCTCGATAACTTTGACCGTATGTGTGACTTGGTAAAGATGAACGGTGTCTCGGAGGATGCACTTAAGCTTACGCTTTTCCATTTCTCTCTTGGCGACAAGGCTCACCATTGGGAAGACATTGCCTCATGTAACCGTCAACTCTTGGGATAAGTGCAAGGAGGTCTTTTTAGCCAAGTTCTTCTCCGCTTCAAGGACATCCAAGATAATAAACCAGATTTCTAGCTTCACTCAAAGAGGAAATGAGAGCTTTTGTGAAGCATGGGAGAGATTCAAGGGCTATACAATGGCATGTCCACACCATGGGTTCTCCGATGAATCTCTATTGAGTACTCTATAGCGAGGTGTATTGCCAAAGATGAGAATGATCCTTGACACCGCAAGCAATGGAAATTTCATGGGGAAGGACGTTGAAGAAGGACAAAAGCTTGTTGACAACCTTGCCCAAAGTGATGGGACTTATGGAGAAAACTTTGAAAGTTCTTCAAGAGGGATTAAAAATTATGAAGACCAAAGTACAAGAACGATTAAAGCCCTTAATGAAAAGATGGACAAGCTTATACAAACAACCCAAAAGTCCATCAAATTCGTTGGAGAGCTTGATAGAAACAAAGAAGAGGTTTACTTTGTGGGAGGATAAGGCGGTTACAACAAGATTGTCAACCCCAATCACCAAAGCTTTCAAGACCAACGACCTCAAGGCCAAGAGTATTACTTCCCACCTCAAGGGTATGGTTCCAAGAACACTTTCCAAGGAAGCCAAGACTTTGATGTGAATGGGATGTTTCAACAATTACTCAAGGGTCAAGCCGCGCGAGATTCACACTAAGGTCGATTGCTCTTACGATGACCTCTACAAAAAGCTTGAATCCATGTCCTCAAAGATCAAACACTTGGAGGAACAAAATGCTAAAGGAAGTTCCCTCACTTGTAAGCCCATGGAGAAACTCAAAGGAAAAGTTGATGAGAGCCAACGTGAGTATTGCAACGCTATATACTCAAATGATGAGAATGAAGCTACTATTAGAGAGATTGAGCTTCTACTCTATGGATCACAAGTCGTTGCACCTCCCCCTAGAGAAGCTCCCTTGAAGCTCAATGAAGACATTGAGGAACATGGTGGGGGAGTGACCCTTGAGAAAGATGAAGACGTGAACACAGTCCAAGAACCAAAGGGTAGTATTTCTTGCATTGATTCACCAAGCACAACTAGGATCGAGCCTAAGTCTCTCTCCAAGCTTGGTAATCCCGGTAAATTCTCTATAGCTTGCTCTCTTGGAGATTTGGAGATTAAGGATGCTTTGTGTGATTCCGGTTCAAGTGTGAATGTCATGTCCCATGAGATGTTCAAGAGTCTAGGGATAAAAAACCTCACCTATCACCCATCACCTATCACTTTTGGAGAAGCCACTTGGCCTCCTCGAAGACTATCCACTTAAAGTTGGAGATTGCATAGTCCCAACGGACTTCGTTGTCATGGAAATGAAGAAGACCAACAAGCTCCCACTACTCCTTGGAACCACATTCCTACTTACTACCGGTGCTAGAATGGATTTCAAAAATCAAAAGGTAGTTCTCTTGAATGTGGATGACAAGGTATACTACCCAATGAGGACTTCTCCCAACAAGCTTTGTAGCACAATAATCATTGAAGACGATGGGTTTTGTGTTGAGGAAGTGAAGTATGCGGGTCGTTGTGAGATGGTTGTTGAAGCTCCGCCTCAAAAGGGTTATGAAAAGAAAGATAAGTTGCTTGAGAGAAATGATTTGGGTTATGGTAATGACATGGAATCTTCGGAAGTTGATATCGCTTGTTTGGAACCGCTTCCTCCCACCACAATGGAGAATGTCGTTGAGGGTAGCAAGGGTGCAAAGAAGAAGACAAAGGCCAAAGCTAAGATGGGAAACGAATCAAGGAAGCTTCATGGGCCTATGTCCGAGCCAAGCCAGCCCTCTATGATGTCTCTCACTCCTTGGAAGCACAAGGATGGAGTGATTGAGTACAAGATCAAGTGCAAAGGACGGCCCAAACCTTTTGCCTCGGTCAAGGCGATCCTCACACCCGATCTCAAAGAGAAAGGGGAAGCCGGTCTTGAGGAAGTCATGAGCAAGGTCCTCAAACATGAGCTCAAAGACCCACCTTGGAGAGCTCACACTCCTCTCTCACCCACCTAAAATGGGTAACCAAAGTCAAACTTAGTGACTTTAAACAAAGTGCTCTTGGGAGACACCCCAAGCTTATCATTGTACATACTTTCTTCATATGTCTCTCTATGTTTTCTTGTCCTTTTTGATGGGTTTTCTTAGTGTGCATAGGTTCTTGATGGTCTAATGGTCATGGACTTAAGGACTAAGGTGTGTAGGATGTGGTGATGGAGTATGGCATCCCTTAATCCCTCTCGTCCCCTCCATCAATTCTCAAGGTAACACTCCAAACTTTGTACATAGCATTTAGGATCATATCTCTTCCTCTCTTTCATGCATTGTTTAACTCTTCCTTAAGCTTCTATTACACAAGGGACTGTGTAATTTAAGTTTGGCGGAGGGTTTGTGTGTTATCTAACATCTTTTTTGGTGTTCTTGTTTTGGTTTTTGCATCTTAAGTCTCATGCATATCATGCATTTTCAATAAATTTGAAAAAATTTGAAAATTTTTGCACTTCATGTAGGATTGAGTCTAGATGCATAGCATGTAGATAATGCATTACATGTGCATAGGTAACTAGGATAACTTCTCCTCGTAAAGTGTCGTTTTAAGAGTTTAAGTCCTATGCTTTTGATATGCTCAATTTAATACCCTAAAGTACTAAAGCAGTTGTTATAGTAAATCTAGGGGTCGAACCACAAAGAACTCAAAGAAACGCACAATAGATTATATAGATTCGAAATAAGCTAAATCAAAAGATGTAAACGAAAAGCAATGCAGAAATTAAAGGAGTTGTAAATCAATGGAGAAAAATATAGGCCCATGGTTTATCTCAGGAAATCAATGAATGCAGTCTAATCAACTAACATGATTCAGATTACGCACGGTTCTAGAACTCAAATCACTAAGATATAATTAACCAACTCTCGTTGCGAAAACTATCTAAATCTAAATCCTAGGAATTCCAAATCTCTTTGCGAANAATAATCAATTTGCTCACCTAAGGTTCTATCAGGTAATTAATCGCACTCTCGTGCCTAATTAATTATCCTAAGATCTAAGTTCCAGATTCGTCAACCTAGAATTAGCTTTGAACACAACCTAAGGTGAAGAACTAATTCAGATAGTAAATCCCTAAACAGATAATTAACCTAGCATTCAAAGAAATCATTTATGAGAAAACTCTAAACCTAAGGTGGATCTACTCAGACATGGCAATTGAATCAATACACATAACTGAATAAATCATCAATAGAATAATAACAAAGGGTTCTTGAGATCTGATCTCGGACGAAGGGAAATCAGACTTGTCTCAAAACCAAAGTAAAATAAAGCATAGCCTAAACAAGTGGCTGTAAAATCCTATTTATAACCTAAAACACGATCTGGGGTCTTTTTGTAATTATCAAAGACTTCTGGGCACTTTTGCAATTCTTCAACTCTTGGATAAAGTTGCATGTCGTGTCTTGCTGCAATGGGTGTCGATCGATACCAGGGGGTATCGATCGATATTCGACGTGAAATCAGGTACTCAGCAACACGATCTTTAGCTCTGCTCCAAACTGCTCCAGAAAGCTCCAATAACTCTAATAATCCTCCAAACGTGCTAAGACCTGTAAAAGACTCTAAAACACTACAAAACACTAGAAAGACTCTATAAAAAGGACTTATATCATGGTCTAAACAGGGTAAAAACCATGATATATCA
>PKML01011089.1:578226-600796 GCA_002933935.1 Eutrema yunnanense | reverse complement strand
CTCCAATAATCCTCCAAACGTGCTAAGACCTGTAAAAGACTCTAAAACACTACAAAACACTAGAAAGACTCTATAAAAAGGACTTATATCATGGTCTAAACAGGGTAAAAACCATGATATATCAGCTTTAGATCCCGTGTGTGAAATCAAGGTCGGACCATGTTTGGATTTCATGTCTCATTACTTAGGTCTTAGCCGAAGCAAGTTTCGATTTGAATCTAATCCTATCTAAGTGAGAACCTTAACTTTGACACATTAATTATCGTGTTCATGCATTGCATAATGAACTCATGGATTCCGCATACATACTTGGGTCATCTTATTCCTTTTTACCACTCTTGTTGGCCCAAGTAGCCAATTCCCATCTTTGGAATGGTTCACCCCACCTTGAACCCAACCTTCTTTCAAGCCTACATGTTTAGTGAGCGTTGTGAGGCCTTGTTTTTGAATGGACTTAGCAAAAAGTGTTGGGCCTAGAGCGACAAGGAAAGGCTTTCATGTAGAACTAGCTCGCACATCAATGAGCTAGATTAGGCTAAGTTAGATAGGTTGGTAATTGGGGCGCGGGAAATTGATGATAAGGAAAGAACGAAGGATGTTGGGATTGGAAAAGTGGAGAGAAAGAAAGAGATTTGGGAGAATGATTGGGGGAAGCAATAAGTTTGATTTGGTTGGCAAGAATATATTTGGGTTAGCTCTAAGTTTTACAAAGATAGTCTCTAGCTTGAAAAAGAAAGAAAAGAAGCCAAAATGGCTAAGCTTAGACATCAACAAAAATGAAAGAGACTTAAGAAGCTCAAGGAGGAGCTAAACCAAGTAAAGTAATGGAAGCAAACCATTGGTTGAAGAAGAAACCCCCTAGGCGCTTAAAGAAAAGAAGGATGATGAAGAGATGAGACATAAGAAGGCAAAAATGCCTCGTGAAGGGTAGCTAGGATTGCTTCTTTGTGGGTTTAGAATTAAGGTGATTTTTTAATGGGGCATTGGGTAGATGGAAGTCTAGCCTTGTATGCATCAATTGCTCTTCACCCTTAGCATTTTTCTAAAGTTCATTCCTTCAATGAGAGATCCCTTGTTCGGAAACCGTCATATGTATTGAGATCATCTTTGTCTCAAAACCTTATCCTTAACGAAAACAGTTTGTTTGCATTGCATGAGCATGATCCACTAGAAACCGCTAATTGAATGTCAAAGGATTGGATGATAGGAAAGCTTGTGTAAGTTGAGGCTTCAGCTTGATTCATGTAAGGATGGACATGGCTAGCTCCTTTTGAGTAGACATGTTTGATCGCACCTTAGAGCTTGCACTTGGACTTGGATTATTTTAATGATGTTTTTGCTTGAGGACAAGAAAATGAGTAAGTTTGGGGGACTTGATATCCTCATATTTTACCCTTCTCATGCATTCATTTAGCTTAGGTTTCATCTCATCTGCATGGGGTTTCATAGCATTTCTTATTTGTTTTGTCTCATTTAGAGTATTAGGTGTTTGAATTAGGTCCTAGTGAGTCTTTGCATGTTTTTGGAGTGTTTTCCTAGGTAATTGGAGGCACTTGGTGACGTTTGGAGATTTGGGGCTAAAGGGAAGAGAGAATCCATCCGGAGTGCCTGAAAGAACTGGTCATACGGAAGGTCTCCAGGCAGATTCAGCCTCGATACCTTCATGAGAGTTGTCGCCCAGAGAGTTAGCTGTTCACAGGAGTTTGAATCGGGTTATTTGGACGTATGGATAGGGAGCTAAGACGGATTTACTGAAGGTATGTCCGTCTGGCCGAGAGAATATGACACCGTCCAAAGAACCGGCAAAACGAAGGCCTTCCAATATGAATAAACTCAAACTGTATTCATAATAGTTGTAGAGGGACGAGTTATCTGCCTACAGGAGTTGGATTCAGGTCATTCGGATGTGAGGTTCAGGGGTTATGGCTGACTCACTAAAGACATATCCGCCTGCCGAGACAGTTTCGCTCAATACCGACTTGTTGTACCGAGGAATGACATCAGTATTCACCAAAGCAGCAATAACGACGTCACAAGTCGGTATTGAAACAGGGGGGAAATCCCCTTAGTACTGACATGTTGTACCGAGGAGTGACGTCGGTATTGACCATCATGACTGTTCTCACCCAAACCAGCCGAGCTCACCCGAGGTGTCTGAAAGATCTTGCCTAAAGAGGGATCTACAGTCCGAATTAGCATCGGTGGTCTTCATGAAAGTTGTAGCCAAAGGAGTTAACTGACTACAGGAGATGGTTCCAGGTCATTCAGATATGTGGTTCGTTAGATACGGTTATTTTACTGAGTGTATGTCCGTCTAGCCGAAGCCCCCAGACATACCTGAAATAACTGGCTGAACAAAGGGTCTCCAGTCCGAATTAGCCTCTGTTGTCTTCACAAAGGTTGTAGCACAGTGTATTATCTGTCCACAGGAGGTTGTTTGAGGCCATTCGGACTTGTATTCTAGGCGATATAGTGGTTTTCCCGAAGGTTCTACACCACCACCATCCGCATAAACCCAGGTCCAATACCGATGTTCAATACCGAGCAACTCAAGACCATATTTGACCCATTTTGAACCGGGTCGACCCTGTTCGCCCCATTTCAATATTTTAGCCCAAAAAACCATATTTTCATGTTTTATCTCTTTGCTTATCCCTTTTCTTAGGCCAAAAACCTTGTTCTTATGATTTGTAAGAGAGATCATTCATTTTTTATGCAAGTTTAAGTTTATATCTTGTGTTCTTTCTCCAATCTTTCACATTCCTATTCCATAATCATGATTAACATCACTTATTTCACAAGATTATGTGTGTTCTTCATGATTAGTGAGTAGTTCTTTTTAGAGCTCATGGATGAGGTAGATTAGGGGAATTTCGTGGTAGATCTTGATGTCTAGGACTTAGTTTACATCTTTCCTCTCTTATTTGGTGTTCACAATGCTATATTAGGCTAGATATAGTTAATCTAGATCTTAGGAAATTTCATGTACACAAAGTGTTCGATGAAATTCCCCAAAGAACCAAATAAGGGATTTTGTTTTCTTAGCCTATGAAAGTAGTTGTCTAAGGAGCATTAGGGCCATAGGAGCCTATGTTTATTGCTTGTTAATCATCCTATCACAAACGATGGTTTGTTCTTGATTTGTATGATTAACAAAGTGATTAAGACGATGAGAGTGGCTTAATCTTGTTTAAGTGTTCTAGGCTAAGGGAATTGCTTGTTTGTGTGAAATGACATCTAGATAGATCATGGAAGGATCCAAAATCAATAACCTCATCCAAAGGCTTGCCTTTATTAATTTCTAAATCTCGTTTAAGCTATTTAATCTTGTTTACTTGTTCAAATTGAATTAGCACTACTAAAAAAAATGTGTATAGCTACGGCATAGCCACAGACAATCCGTAGCTATTTTTAAAAAGCTACGAAAAAGCTACAAATTAGCTACGGATTCAAAAATATGGATTTTGTAGCATTTCTATAGCATTTCTGTAGCTAAATTAGCCACGGATCGAATCCATAGCTAACCGGTGGCTAAATTAAGCTACGAATATAAGTCATGGCTAAGCCGTAGCTAAATAAATGAGATAGCCACGGATTCACCACATATTTATATGTGGCTATCTGAATAAATATCAAATAATATACAATAATATACAAAAAAAAACTTAAATTGTATAAATCTTACACATAAATATCAAATAATATACAAAAAATTTAACACATACAATTTTTTTAAAATATAATCATTTTATAAATCCTAAATTCTAAACCCCAAACACAAAGCCTAAACCCTAAACCTCTAACCCTTAATCATAAACTCTGAATCTTAAATTGTAAACTAGATCTTACACAGAAATATTAAATAATATACAAAAAAATTCAAAACATACAATTTTTTAAAATATAATCATTTTATAAATCTAAAATTATAAACCCCAAACACAAACCATTAACCCTAAACCCTAAACCTTTAACCATTAATCATAAACTCTAAATCTTAAATTGTAAACTAGATCTTACAAGTAAATATCAAATAATATACAAAAAAATTAACACATACAAATTTTTTAAATATAATCATTTTATAAATCCTAAATTCTAAACCCCAAACACAAACCTTACACCCTAAACCCTAAACCTCTAACCCTTAATCATAAACTCTGAATCTTAAATTGTAAACTAGATCTTACACATAAATATCAAATAATATACAAAAAAATTCAAATCATACAAATTTTTTAAATATAATCATTTTATAAATCCTAAATTTTAAACCACAAACACAAACCATTAACCCTAAACTCTAAACTTTTAACCATTAATCATAAATTCTAAATCTTAAATTATAAACTAGATCTTACACATAAATATCAAATAATATACAAAAAAATTTAACACATACAATTTTTTTAAATATAATCATTTTATAAATCCTAAATTCTAAACCCCAAACACAAACCCCAAACCCTAAACCCTAAACCCTAAACCTCTAACCCTTAATCATAAACTCTGAATCTTAAATTGTAAACTAGATCTTACACATAAATATCAAATAATATACAAAAAAATTCAAAAAATACATTTTTTTTTAAAATATAATCATTTTATAAATCCNACTAAATCTTACACAGAAATATCAAATAATATACAAAAAATTTAGCACATACAAATTTTTTAAATATAATCATTTTATAAATCATAAATTCTAAACCCCAAACACAAACCCTTAATCATAAACTCTGAATCTTAAATTCTAAACTAGATCTTACACATAAATATCAAATAATATAAAAAAAATTCAAAAAATACAATTTTTGTAAATATAATCATTTTATAAATCCTAAATTCTAAACCCCAAACACAAACCATTAACCCTAAACTCTAAACCTTTAACCATTAATCAAAAACTCTAAATCTTAAATTTTAAAATAGATCTTACACATAAATATCAAATAATATACAAAAAAATATAACACATACAATTTTTTAAAATATAATCATTTTATAAATCCTAAATTCTAAACCCCAAACACAAACCCTAAACCCTAAACCTCTAACCCTTAATCATAAACTCTGAATCTTAAATTGTAAACTAGATCTTACACATAAATATCAAATAATATACGAAAAATTTTGACACATACATTTTTTTTTAAATATATTCATTTTATAAATCCTAAATTGCTTTAAATTTTCATGTAAACTGTTTCTAAAAAAATAAAATAAAATTATGTTTCTAATAATATTAATTTTATAACAAGTTATAATATTACTTATCTACATCAAAATGAAAAAAAAAAAGACTTAATTCTCATTGGTTACTCAATAAATACAAGGATCACACTTAATTTTATTCTCAACCGTTGTTAAAATTCAATCTAACGGCCACCAATGTTTTCCTTCTTTTTCTTCTTCTCTTTTTTCTTTCTCTGCATCGTTTCTTCTCCTCGAAAGATTGGTCTCTCTCTCTCACGGACTCATTCTAACCAATCTCTCTCTGTCTTTCAATTTTGTTTACAAGAGATTCACGATAAGTCTCATCTTCTCCTTCCTCCGCTTCTTCTTCTTTCTCTTCTTCTCCTTCTTTCTCTTCTTCTCCTCCTCATCCCACTCTTTTTTTTCAGATCCAGTCGCTGTGGAGGAGGGGGGCCAGAGGAGGAGCTCGCGATGCACTCGGAGGAGCAGATCTGGCCGGAGGAGCTCGCGAGGAGGTGGAGGAGGCACGGAAGAGGCGACACGGAGAAGAAGACCGGCGACTCGGCGGAAGGCAGATGCTCTGTTCAGGACCCGGCTCCGCTTGAAGATAGCGGCGCGTGTCTAGGAGGAGTTCGGAGCGTGGCTGGAGCTTCGGCGGTGGAGATACGGTGGCTGGAGATGACGTGGCGATACGGTGGAGGAGGCACGGAAGAGGCGACACGGAGAGGAAGACCGGTGACTCGACGGAAGGCTGGAGCGTGGCTGGAGTTTCGGCGGTAGAGATACGGTGGCTGGAGCGTGGTTTAAAACCGTTTTCTTAATTTGTTTTTTTGTTTTTTTATAAATTAATTTGGATAATTTTAATATATTATAAATTATTGTTGTTAATATTTTTTTTTTATTATTTTTTTCTAAAAAGCTACCGATCAGTCACCAATATATACGTAGCTGACGAGCCACGGCTTATGCCGTAACTATCCGTGGTAGCCACGGAAAACGCCATAACATTTCGTAGCTATTTTTGCCACGAAAAGCTACGGATTCCAATTAGCTACGAAGCTATAGCTACGGAACAAAATCCCTAGCTTTCTGTGGCTATTAACCCATATAGCTACGGAAAATGGATAATAGCTAGGAAATAATCCGTAGCTATACAACTTTTTTTAGTAGTGTAGGTTGCTAGAACTTAATTAAACTCAAACCACTTTGTTTGCTTGAATTAGAGTGTCTTGTATTCTTGTTGCATTGAACTATACCCTAGATTGGATTGACATCTAAAACACTACAATGACATGTGTATTTAGGATTGATTCTTAAGTAGGTAAAATCTTATTTATCAACTACTATCACAGGCCGGTGCACCATCTGCTCCTGCGAGCTCCTCTCACGCACACGGACCAGAATACGTAGCCATGGAGAAGAGATAGCACGAGAAGAGAGGCGATACAAGCGTGTAATACGCTTTCTCGAAGAGCATCACCAGTTCAATGGTAACATGCCCGACTCAGAGACAGATGACTCAGGCGACGCCTAGCCATGCACATCACAACCACGGCTCAATCGATCTTTTCCCCTCTTTCTTTTTAAATTATTTTCGAACCTTTTATTTATTTGCAATTTTATTTTCATGTCTTTTCCATCGTTTCACCAACTTTTTTTCACACTATGGACAGTGTGATTTAAGTATGGGGGAGGATGTTTATCCGTTACTAATTTATTTTTCTTGTTTTTCGCTCTAATTTTAAACTATTCGTGTAATCTTTTTCTATATTTATTTAGTATTTTTCAGGAACATAAGAACAAAGTATATGATGATTTCGACATGTCTGCTTCTACGCTTTTTCCTCGTGCCATCTCTTTTGTGGTTAGGTACTACATTAAGCGGTAGCTAGAGTGCTTGCAATACGACATCCCCAGAGGATTTTAATCCATAGAGATTGTTTCCGACATGATATACTAGCTCACTTTATTTGAACTGAATCTATATTTAATTTTCTCATCAATTATTTTAGGCGAGACAACGAATCATACATCTAGGACATCTTTTTCATTTTTACCATTATTTGTTGTCCTATATGGCCAGTTCATCTTTAGCTGGTACCCTACCCCGAACCTTAACCATTTCATTTTCGAACCTCTTGTTGTCTTATGTGCAGATATGTACAAAAACGCCAGAGAGGGAAGAACGATACAGTTTTCAGTCACTCGAGAAGACAGAAGACGAGATGGATTCGGTTATGGAGGTATCAACAAATCAAGCTTAAAAGTTGCCTTGGAAATCTTTTGTCACTAGTAATTTTTTTCCTCCCTAAGACTCCCGTTCTAAAGGCGTTTCCCCTTTCAAACAAAAAAACAAAACAAAAAAAAACAAAATTTCGAAAGGAAAGGAAGCAAAAGCCTAAGAGTCTTAGGGTAGTCGATATTTTTATACCAAGGCAACCATGTGTCATATTTGAGTAGTAAGAAGCCATGAATCATTTCCCGGAGAAAAAATAAGTCTGGGGTGATGGCAGAAAAGTTCTGTCAAAGACAGAAAAATATCGGAGAGGAAATAATTCGCAACTACACTTATGCGAGTATGAAGTGACTGGAAACTGTGGATATCAACAACTACACCCTCTCTTGCTGTTTTGCATAATATCTAGCATCCTCCGGCAAAAATACGGTAACCCGAAACACATTTGACCTCACCTCTAAAAAGCCCTTAATGCCTAGCCTCGATTGTCTTGGTTAGTATTTTTGATGAGAATCACACAATTTTTTAATGAATGTTAAGAGCTAGTTGACTGAAGGTTAGGATTTAAGTGGTTAGATTTTCGAATGACGGATACCGTGGACTAGCATTGTAGTACTTTAGTGAGAATTTTTTGGACCAAGTCTGATTGATGCATTACGTTGGTTATGAATTAGAAGGACTATCACAGAGATTTTTGTTAGTTCCTACGTTTTCAAAACTTTTTTCCGAGTTTAAATTTCTATTTTGTTTGAGGACAAACAAATTAGATCTAAGACTGGGGGAGTTGATAACACCAGTTTTTGACCATTCTTATGGATCACTTTAATATTTTTTGCAGGTGTTTTAACTCCGTTTTCAATAGTTTTCAAGAGATTTTCATGCTTTAGTGTTTTGAAAGACATTTCAGGTAACTTGGGATAAAATAGTGCATTTCGGAATAAAAGTACGTTTTTGGATAAACTCGGACCGTCAGAAGTCTTGCAATCAAAAAGACTTTCTTACCGTCTGATCATCACCAAATTTGGACACAACAAAGTAGACACAACCAGCTTTCAAATGCAATTAGATTGGAGACGATCCAATTGTTGGATCCTTAAATACACCAGAAGCACTGAAGGCAGATGAAGCTGCCTCGAAGAAGAAGCTCACCGCGGCAAGCCAAGCTTGACCCGCTGCCAACTACCATTCCGCCGCGGCAAGCCCAGCTTTACCCACGGCCAAACCTCATTTCTCCGGGGCCAGAAGGCCCGCACCTGCGGCCACTCCCTGCTCGATGGAAACAAGCTCCTTTCTTCACCCGAGGCCAAAACCGTCTTTTCACATCAAACTCTAAACGAATTGAAGACTATAAATACTTGTTTTAGGTATTTTAGACACACATACACATATTATTTTCACGCTTAAGGCAGAGGTGAATTCCTTGCAAACGTGTTACTCTTGTTCTTCGGTTTGGAGCGAGGATTCTCGACTCGAGCTCTTTGATAGAGAAACCTTTCTTCATCCCTTTTCTTACTGTTTTCTTTTCAATATATTGATTATGGTTACCTCAGCTATGGTTGAGTAGTTCTCTTGTTGGGTATAGAGTTTCAAAAGGGCTCTCATGGTTCGATTTCTCATTAGGTTTTTAGACTCGGATACCGATTAGGGTTCTTCATTTTATCATCTTTCTTAATGCATGTTTGCTTGATTGATCTCCTTGCAACCGAACTTAGTTATTTTTAGAACTACGAAAGTACTTGATCCATATGACTAACCGAGGATAGACGAGCAAAACCATCACAAGATACGAAAGCATACCTGTGGAGGGATTGTGAGCGTTAACGACTTTTGAGTATAATCATAATTTTTTGGGCAGCCGGAGACGAAAGCCACCGGTCGAGTATTAAAGTTGTCGGTGTGTAGGATGTACGAAAGTAGACTACACACAGTGTTCGTGTTCCAAGTTCAAGAATCCAAAGACGACAAAAAGTCGCTTTAAAAATCCTACCAAAGTCTTAATGAAAATCCACTAGTAAAAAATATTTCGTATAGTCACGATTTAGCCACGAAAATGTCGTGGCTATAGTATCGTGACCAATTTTTTTCGTGGCTAAATCGTGGCTTTTTTTCTCATATAGTCACGATTTAGCCACGAAAAAAATTAGTCACGATGCTATAGCCACGATTTAGCCACGAAATGTACCGTGGCTATACGAGATTTTTCTACTAGTGATATCGGCCATGAACCCTAGAGATTACCCAATTGCCCAACGCTTCGTTTAATTGTGTACAACCTCGTTTTAATTATTTGCTTAGCTTACTTGCTGTTTTATTTAATCGTTTAATTTAGTTTAATTTTCTAGTTACAATCGTGACAAACAAAACCCATAAAAATTTATTAAGTCTAGACACAACTTAGAAATCGTTAGAAATCGATAACGTTTACCCCGTGGATTCGATCCCTAAATACTACTGAGTTTGTTGTGCACTTTCAGCCTAGCTAAAAGGTTAAACCGTGTCGGGAGCGATCCCGACGCATCAGTCTGGTGTAGTGCCACAGGTGGGGTGTGGATATCGCGGGTTTGGGTGTGGATATGGTTGGTTGGGTTTGTAATTAACAAAAACAAATTAAGGGTGAACAAGTATTTTAACGCTTTATCGATTTAAAAGAAATTCAATAAGAAATTAGTTTTTATAATGGGGACATCTGAGAATTCGGCTCTTCTAAAAAGGACATATGAGCATTTGATCCTTGTTAATAATAGTTTTTTTTTGCTATACACTGCAATTTCTTATCTAAACTCGAACTGAATATGACCCCAATAAAAAAAAAATTCAAACCAACCCGAGTTAAAATAATTTTTGGTTCTAGTTTGGACTGAGTTTTCCATCTCGTAAACGATATCAAACCGATGTCCATCTCGTTTAAACATCGGTTAACCATTGACGTGGTTGGAGCTTCACGCTCATCTGAGCACGAGGCTGAAATGCCAGAAATTAGAAAAAAGTAGGCTAAGACGCCATAACTCTAATAATTAATATCAATTTGATTTTTTTTTAATAAGAAAAACCGTGTAGAATACTACCCTCTCCCTATTTGTCTTTTTATTTACACTAAAACCAGGGTTATATCCACGGATTTTAAGCATACCCGATAACCCGACCCAACTCGATTTAACTTATGTTTAATTATGTTTTTATTCCAAATTTCCGATTTATTAATACCAAAACCCCGATTTGCGATTGCGATTTATCATCTCCCCGATTTCGAAACCTTCTATCTCCCCGGGCGCTCCCCCCCATAACTTCCGATTCAAAATTTCCGGCGATGGCTAAGGTGAGAATATCCGGTATCGAGTATGAGTCAACTGAATTCGGAGAAGCATCGAATCAAACACTCGGAGGCAGAGAAGCACCGGCGGAAGACGAATCCCGCGAAACAACCAATCGCCGTGCACCCACGACGGAACCCGAGAAAGAAGCAGACGAAGAGGTTGAAATGAGAGAAGATTCAACGGGCGATTCAACGGACACGGCTAGTGATGGTGATGGCGAAGAAGAGAAAAAATCAAATGACGGAGAAGAAGCGCGAGAGAATGAAGCGGAAGAGAAAGAAGCTCCAGATGAGGAAGCGCAAGATAAAGAAGCTCCAGAGGAGGAAGAACCGCAAGAGGTATGTAACTTCAGATTCCCAATATGCTAAAGTTCATTACAGGCTAGGCTAGTAGAAGAAAGTATGGGAAAAGTTTTCGTTTGTATTTCAGGATGACGATGATAGCCAACCAATGCAGCCTGAAAAGCTTTACTTCGGTCCAACCGAGTATAGGAAGGCCTGTACGATACAATCGAGGTGTGCTGTGTCGCATGTTGTCAATGTCATAGGCCAGCTTCCGGAAGAGCTGAAATGGTTCAGAGCCCATCCTCAGTTTAAGCACATTTTCCACATGTTCAAGGAGCCAAACCACATGAGTCAAGGGTTATGGATGCTTCTCCTTCACACAGTCTCTACCGAGAAGATGAATGAGGCATGGTTTGTGGTGAATGGAGTCCCCATTCGGTATTCTTTGAAGGAGCATGCACTTCTTAGTGGTCTTGACTGCCATGAGTATCCGAATGACTATAAGAAGTTGGGTAGTTTGAATTTTGTTAATAAGCACTTTGGAAGGGATGATAGAATCAAGATCGCAGAGGTGGAAGCCGAGCTAAAATCAATGAAGCAGAGCTCCGTAGAGAGGAAGAAGATGGCAGTGTTGTTTTTCTTATGCAAAGTTTTGAAAGCGAAGTCCAAGGCTGATGGCAACATAGACCCCTTCCTGCTTAGAGTTGTTGGTGATTTGAATCTGTGCAAGACGTTTCCATGGGGGCGTTACACATTTGATGAGACTATGAAGGAGATCCGGCGTGTGGTGAATAAGTTTGATGGCTGCGTGAAAGGAAAAGGAGAAAAAACTAGCTTTTCTGGTTTCATTCTTCCTCTACAGGTAAGTATGAGTTATATGTTTTGAATTCTTAAATTTATGATTTTTAACTTTGTTTGATATTGTGAATTTTATGTGTAGATTCTTGCATTTGAGTGTATTCCTAGTCTTGGAAGGAAATTTAGAGAAGCTGTACCCGCTGAGCCTGACTGTCCAAGGATGTGCAAGCATAAATTCATTGATGTTTGCATGAAAGGTATACCTTTGGATGATATAAATGAAGCGATTGGCAATAGTGCTGAGGTATAATTTTTTTTGCATATTGTTATGAGTTTGATATGAAAGATTGGTTTAGTATCAGAGTAGTAAGTTGTATTTGTTGATATTGACAGGACATTTGTAGCATCTTGGAGCCTGACGAATATGAAGAAGATCTTATGGCGCGAATCACGGATCCTGGTTTAGATGATGGTATCGGATTTATTGATTTAGAGGTTGAGGGTTGGACGAAGCATCTAACCGTGAAGAAGAAGAAGATATGTTGGAGACATTTGTATGAGTTAGACATTGGTGCTCGGTTTCAAGGCCCTACAGAGGAACCTCCACAAGCTGAGCCTACATCTTTGTTGGAGTTGCAGGCGTCGATGGAGAATGGCTTCAAAGAGATCATGGAGAAGCTTTCTGGCATGGATGCAAAAGTGAAATCTCTTGAATACTTAGTACTTCCGCCAGGCGACTCACCACCCGTCTCACCAACCGTCTCAGCATCAACACCAGCACCAGCACCAGCACCAGCACCAGCACCAGCACCAGCACCAACACCAGCACCAGCACCAGCACCAGCACCAGCACCAGCACCAGCACCAACACCAGCACCAGCACCAGCACCAGCCTCATCCGCAGCACCAACATCATTCTTCAAACCCTGCCTATCAGCCTTAGTCCAACCTGGTGACCCACCACGTAAGAAGAGGATCAAGATGACAGCTAAGAGGACTCTTCTCCCAGTACCCATCTTTGATTTACCTGATCCACCAGCTAAGAGGCGGCGACAACCATCGAGGCATGTTGTGTCCCCTTTTACAGAAGGGAAAGAGCGGAAGGGGAAAGGGAAAGAGCCGAAGGGGAAAGGGAAAGAATAACAAGGAAGTAGAAAATGTGTTTAGGTTTTTTTTGGAACTGGTATAGACCTTTGTTTCTGTGTTATAATTGTTGGATTTAGTTTTTGAACTAGTATGAACTTATGGTATTACTCGTCTTTATTTAAGGTTATATTTCAGTTGTGGTAATGGGACAACATTGTACAAGTTAAGGTTATATTTCAGTTGTGGTAATGAGACAATAGGGACAACATTGTACAAGTTAAGGTAGTTGTGGTAATGAGACAACAGGGACAACATTGTACAAGTTAAGGTTATATTTCAGTTGTGGTAATGAGACAACATGGTACAATTGAGTGTTTTCTGGAATTTTAGCAAACACAAGTTAAAAATGTTTTCTGGAATTTTAGCAAACACAACATATGAATTATAACAAACCGAATATTCATAACAATACAACACATAAGACCCTTTTAAACATAATGAAAATAAAGGATCTTGCCGTAATGCAATTAAGAAAATAATGCAACAGAGTTTTAGTTAAGAAAATAAAAAACCGTAGCAAACACAAGGAAAAATGCAATTATCACATATCCATCACCTCGGTTGGCAAGCAATTCCTTCATACTTGAAATATCTCTTTCCATCCCAGCCAGGAGCTCTCTCATTTGCAAAATTTCTGCACCATGGGTCTCAAACGAGGCAGTTTCGTGAAGGCAGTTTCGCAAAACTCCCATGTTGTGCATGTTTTGCATCCTTTCATTGACCTTATCAATTTGAGTTTTCAGACTTGATAGTTCTTCTGTGACAGCATGATCCCACCACTTCCATATGTGGTCATGATTAGGATGATTTCTCTTGTACATTGAATGAAGAAATCATTCAGCTACATTGAAACAAAACCCTAAATTCTATACTTCGGCTAAATCACAAACTCAGTCTTTGTTCTTACCTCATGCGGCCAATCTGGACAGGTGTACATTAGCCTTCCTCGAGTAGCTTCAGCAGTCGATTCCCTGATAACAAGAGAGACGCCACACCAACACGTTCCTCGCATACCCCAATCTCCATCAGCTCGGTAGTATGAACTGTCACAGGAGTGTCGGGAAGAAGAAGAGCCCGAGCTGTAACTCGGCATCTTGTTGATTTTCGATTTGGGGGAAATTATGCGGAAACCCTAGTTTTCGATTTGGGGGAAATTAGGCGGAAACCCTAGTTTTCGATTTGGGGGAAATTAGGGAGAGGCGGAAGGGTTGATGAGAGTTTCGATTTTATAGAGAGCAGGACAGAATAAAAAACATAAAATATCATAATTTTTAATTCATTTAAAAATATTTTTAATTTTTAACTCATCCAACAGCGCCGCAAATTTAAATGCACACGTGCTCCACGCCGCCTAAATAAAAAAAAATACTACATAGTTGTACCATCGTGTCCAATTGTCCGCAATTGCTCATAGTTGTCCTTATAGATTTTCCAGTTGTCCTGAGACATAAAATAATATTCTGTAGTTGTCCTCCTGATTTTTCACTTATGTAGGTCATGTAGAAACGGCTAACAATAAAATTTTAGCAAAATCATATAATTTGCATTTTCTCCATCATGAAATGGTAACATTATCAAAGACTACCATGTATCATATGGAGTATTTCATGTGAAACCAATATTATGTGTTAGAAACTATGCCTTTTGTATTTTTTATTTTTTTAATTATTATGTGTTTGAAACATTTTGTAAATATTGTATAAGAACATTTTTTAACATGTATAAGTGTTAGTTGTAAATATTTTATAAATACGTAAATATTTTGTAAAAATATTTTTATAAAATTATCTTGAACAATTACAAAATAGATTTAACAAAGAAATCCTAAACTGAAATAATAGATCCAACAAATTTCAACATAAAATTATCTTGAACAATTACAAATTAGATCCAACAAAGAAATCCTAAACTGAAATAGAGAAATCCAACAAAAAAACAAACAAACACACCCTAAATTTCCCTTGGGTTTACTGGCTCAAACCACTGTCCCAGATGTATTCCTTTGTTGGCCTTGTTACTCGGTTTAGGGCGCGCTTCTCCGGTGGAGGGAAAGCGCTTAACTCGCTTTCTTCCTACTTTTTTGGTGTAGTCTGGCGGTAAAACAACTAAGTCTCCGATTTCCTGAGGAATAATCCAAGTAGACTGATGCGGCACCATATAAATAGTTCTGTAATAAGCCAACGCCCACGTCTCAATCAAGTAATATGTTGAGCACAAATCATGGATGTGTATTTCCCTTATTCTTTGTGGCGTTCGCATCAGTGCAATGTCTGCGGCTATTGCATGGACACACGGAATCTTGTCTATATCAAAACATCTGCAGCTACAACTTTTACTTAACAAATTGACCAGATAGCTCTTCCCATCAGTTCCAATCACGTTGTATTCAAGCTCACAATGATTTAGCTCAGTGACAACTAAGCCCGTTGCAAGTGCACATAGCCTATGCAGCTCGTTCTCCACCAGGGGCACCAATTTCTTCGTGTATGATGCACCAACAGTGTCTTTCCTATGCCTGTTGAACCATTCAGACACTTTTTCAAGATACGCATCAATCAAAGGCAATAAGGAGTACTTCCTTGCCTTCTTGAAGACACTGTTCATAGATTCACACGAATTGCTTGTGTCCAAGTTGTACTTGTCTCCTTTAAAGTAGCACCTTGCCCATCTTTCAAGCGGAACACCTTCATCTAGATACTCTGCAGCTCCTGGAAACCACCGCCTAAAATCAGAGTATGCACTTAAGAACTCACCTTCTGTGTACTTGTGAGCGCATTCTATGAATTTGGTTGAACACAAATCTTTACAACCATTCGCAGCTTTACTTCTCACGTTACGAGACAAATGCCAAACGCAATGTCCATGCTGAGACTGTGGGTACACCTCCTTGACTGCCTTCATGATGCTTGAATGTCTGTCACTCATAAAAACCAGTTCATGATCATCAGGTATAACAGTTTTGAGCGTTTCAAAAAACCACTTCCAACTAGCATCTTTTTCCCTATCAATTACACCCATTGCAATGGGGTAATGGTGATGATTCGGATCCTGAGCTGTGGCAAATACTAGCATTCCACCGTAAACATTCTTAAGAAAAGTTGCATCCACAACTATGACTTTCCGCATTGCTCTAAATCCTTCAATACTAGCGCCCAAAGCGACGAATAGATACTTGAACCTATTTCTGGCATCCACTTTCACGCTTGTTACTGTACCAGGATTCACCATCTGCAACACGTACAGATAACAATACAATCTTCGATAACTTTCTTCGGGACTGCCCCTCACTTCACTAATAGCTAGTTTTATCCCTCTCAACGCAGTAGAGTAGGACACACTCACGTGAGCTTCATTTTGAACAACACTCATCAGAGATTTAGCCGCGGGGGTGTCGACCTGACCTGGAAAGGAACCACGCAAAACATCTGCTACTACTTGTGGTGTGCCTTTCCTTTTACTCTGAGTTGTGCTGGCAACGACCCGGGAGCATGTATGCATGTTTCTATACACTCTCATACTGAAATAAGTAGAATCCTTCATTCTTACAGCATGTATATACCATGAACAGCCTTGTTCAGCTTGACGGCATCTTAATATGATTCGCCCCGGATCCGACTTTACAGTTTTTACCTCAAAACATCCCTTATGTGAAGCTCTGTCAACCAAAACTCGCAAAGCTTCCTTTGAACGAAATTCTTGACCTTTCTCAAAACCAGCGCCATCATCCCATTCTAGAACAAACAGAGTTTGTTCTACAGGCCGTGGAGGCTCAACATGATCATGTTCATGTGCATGTTCATCTGCATGTTCATGCATACCATCCAAACTGTCCTCCCCATTCTCATCCACCCGGTTCTGTTGTTGTTTCTCTGCTTCTTCCGGGCTATAAATAGTCATCCGGTTCTCAACAGGCACATTATCCACTCTAGGAAGCTCCTCACATAGCTCGTCACTCTTATCTCTTTCCAAATCTTCCAAATCTTCCATTAGCTCCACATTCAAAATAGATCTAAGTCCCTCTTTATCCACAGTTGTTAGATAAACATAAACATCATCATCATCGACAATACATGACTCCCTATGAGGCTTAGCTACCAACGGAATGTAGCTCAATTTCAGCTTCCTTCTACTGTCGTTTACCCCAATCTTCTTGCATATACCATCTACTAGCACCGAATAGGTTAACTCGTCCAAAGTTAAGCTCCTAAATGATATAGCATAAATGGAATTTCTTGAATTCCATTTAAACTCCTCTCCTTCCTGTGAATAATATCCTCCATACTCAAAATGTATGTTTGTACGGCTGCTCATCCTCTCCTGGAAATACAAACAATGAAATTTAGTCAATTGCCAATTGTCAACTCTTTCTCAGTTATAGTATTTGTCCCAGTTGTCCCACATTTGTTTGCTAATACCATTTGTCCCAGTTGTCCCCCATCGCACAGATTCACTACCCATCAGCTCGATTCAGCTCGATTCAGCTCGATTCAACAACAACAATCGAGAAATTACAAATTCAATGACTAGTCGATTAACTTAGATATCCAATGTGCATACTCAAACCAACAAATTTCACAAATCGAATCCCTAATTTTGGAAATCCCTAAATTAAAGAAAACCTTTACCTTATTCAACAATGGCGGAGGAGAGAAGAGATATGACGAAAACCACAGTTGCAGAGAAGGACGACGCGGTGGCGGCTACGGTCCGCCGGCGAGAAGGATCGGTGGTTCGAAGGGAGTCGGTGGTTCGAAGGATTCGATGGGTGTCGATGCTCGGTTAAAGAAGCAGCAGCGGGGGAACAAATTTTTTAATTACCTAGAAAAAGAAAAAAATCATAAAATCAGATTTGAGCATTTTCGTAATTCAATAAATGAAAATTTCAATAAATAATAAAACCAGATTTTCGAAATCATTCATAAAATCAACAATGCCATAAGCACAATTCATTAAGGGTAAAATAGGGATTTCACCCCCTTTATGGCACCTAGATCAGTTTATGGCACACAAGATTTCACTTTCTCATTTTATGGCTTTTGAGCCATTGATCCCGCTCATCTCCATCTCTGCGTACATCGCTTGTTGCGTCGATGTGGTTGGAGCTTCTTCCTTCTTGTCATCTTCACTGAAATTGAAGAATTTTGGGCGATAAGAGAAGGGTTAGCGAAACGAAGAAGAGAAATCGTGAGATTGGAGAAGAGAAGAGCTCCTAGAGAGAGAATCGTGAAATTAGGAATTCGGGAAGATGATCCGGAGATTTTCAGTGTTTGGCGAAACGACGCCGTACAGAAATAGTAACGACACTTGACACTAATACACGGCAATTAGTGTTGACTAATTTGATATCTAATTTGGCTATGCCAACACAAATTTGTGTGTGTTTTTAGTTTATTAATAACTTTGTATTTTTTGTGGTGAAAACGCGTAACTTTAATATTTAAATGACCATTTTCTCCAATTTAAATCGCATAAGTAAAAGGCCCACAAACAAAAATGTTGCAAAAGAAATCAAAGAAAAGGTTTACACAGTCGGCCCGATAGTTTAAACCAGCCCAATAAATAGACAATATAAAACCCAAATCGAACCAAAGAATCATTTACTTGAAAATTGTGTGAACAACACTACTCAAACGTTTGAGTTCACGAATCACGACAAGAGTCATGGAGTCCATTTAATGAGCTTAAGAGTTGTTAGTGGTAAGCTCCGCATCCCAGGTTTAACGCGGTTTGAATCGATATCGGTCCAATTGACAGTTCATAACCGCCAACGATTCATCTTACTTCGGCTCATTTATCGGTCTCAGAGTCCATTAAGTCCGAATAAATTACGTCGGCACCAAACTCCGAAACAAAAAGAAAATATCCGCCGATAAGAATAAATCTGAAGGAAAAATAAAATCTTCTTGATAGTAGGATTTTTACTAATCAATTACTCAAATCCCACTCATGTCATTGTAGTATTTGAGATATCGAACCAAGGATGTTAAGATTGAAGCACTAGGAATACATGAATCTTCCTAAGCTAGAGCGAATGTTTTTGGGTTTTATGTTTATGGGAAAAGAAACAAATGCAAGAAAGAAAACAAACAAAACACAAAGACACAAGACAAGAGTGTTGGATCATGAACTAAGCTATCAATGAGATGGGTAACAATCAAACAATGAATCATTTGGAAGCATTAATCACTATCTTAGAACATGGAACTCACAAATATGACTAATCCATTTCCATGGCACTAATCATTTTGTTAATTATCTAATCAATAACAAATTTCCATTTGTGATTAAAGAATCAACAAGCATTAAGAAACAATTCCAATTAGTTCACTAACACCCTAAACATCAACTTCCATTGGTTAGGATATGCATAGCTCACAAAAGGTTCGGGTCAAGCAATTCATTTAAACTCGGGTCATGAGTGAAATGCCTAAGATCTAGAAACAAATGAACAATCTTAATCTAGTACTAACACCGCTTACTCGAATCTATCCCTAATGCATGGGATGAGACCAAAAATCTAACTAATCTAAGGTGTAGTACTAGGTTTCGGTTTATTATGTCAAATCTAGCATTGAGAACCAACCTAAGTGAAAGACTCATCCAAGATCATCGTAAATCATCATCATCTAACCATCAATCAACCATTGACTAAAGATGCCTAAACATTCAATGCACATTCATTCTTATGACATGGATCACACAAGTAGATTAGTTCACTTCCATGATACTAATCCATTTACAAATCATCTAGTTGTCAAGAACTTCCGTTCGCAACTAAATGATCCACAATCATTAAGCATTAGTCCATACAAGTCAACAATTCACCTTAATCATCAATTTCCATTGGCTAAGAATTGAATTGCATGCTTAGAAGTTTTCTAGACATTTCATCGAACACCTTCCGGGCGAGAAATGTTTTAAGTTCTAGAAATGAGTTGTCAATTCGATTCTAGCATTAAGATCACTCCTAACATGAGAACAAATGTTTATCTAGTCGTAAGCATCAACAATCAACCATCAAACCATCCAAATCAAGCAAAATCCAAAATCCAACCAAAAGGTCAACTCATAAGAACATGAAGAACACAAGAGAAAAAGACATAGAAATGAAGAACAAGAATAAAATAAAGATAATATAAATATAGGTTGAAGAATCATTCACTAGAGTTGCATGAATGATGAAGATCCATCCAAAATCATCTTAGGAAGAGTTTGGGATAAAACCCAACTCTAGAGAGAAGAAACTTAACATGAAAATTAGGTTTTTAGGGGTTTTATAGAGAAAGAGGGCGGACCGGGTCGACCCGGGACAAACCGGGTATTGACCCGGTCAAATCTGGGTCGAGGTTAGGTCGGAGGTCTTCAGTGAATCGGCTCTAAATCTTTCACCTGACATCCAAATGACCTGAACCCAGCTTCTGTAGACAGGTAACTCTTCCCTCTACAACTTCCATGAAGACCGTAGAGGCTGAATCAGATCGGAAGGCCTTCGTTTCGCCGGTTCTTTGGACGGTATCATCTTCTCTCGGCCAGACGGACATACCTTCAGTAAATCCGTCTTATCTACTTATCAATATGTCCAAATAACCCAATTCAAACTCCTGTGTAAAGCTGATTCACTCTTCTACAACCTTTGTGAAGGTCACCGAGGCTAAATCCGATTGGAGACCATTCGTCCAGCCAGGTCTCTCAGGCATGTCGGGTGGCTTCGTTCAGACGGACATACTCTCAGTAAAGTGGCAATATCTATTGAACCACGCATCCGAATGACCCGAAACCACTTCCTGTAGTCAGCTAACTCACTTGGCTACAACTTTCATGAAGGCCTCAGATTAAACTGGGCACGGGAAGGTCTTCATTTGGCCTGATCTTTGAGTCACTTCGGCTGCATCGGTCGGCCACAGCCCGATGCCACGCACCGATGCACTCTCAGATTTCACAGAACTTCCATCGGTCGGTGGCATCGGTGTCTGGCGACCGATGCCATTCTTGTCGTCGATTGTGAGCTTCCCATCGGTCGGCATCGGACCGATACCACGCACCGATGCATTCTCGGATTCGTTCTACATCGGCCAGGCAGAGACGTCTTCAGTAAATCCGCGATAACTCCTCAACCAGATGTCCAAATGACCTGATTCAAACTCTCCTGGACAGCTAACTCACTCCTCTACAACTTTCATGAAGGTTGTGCAAGCTGATTCAGAACAGAGGGCCTTATTTCAGTCACATATTTTCGGTGTCTCGGATGGTCTTTGCATTCTACTTCGGTCCATTTCTCCAAATATCATCAATTGTCTCCAAATCACCTAAAAACACTCCAAATGCATGCAAAGACTCACTAGGACCTAATTCAAACATCTAATACTCTAATAAATACCAAAATGCTATAAAAACTATGCAAGACACATGCATGAGACACAAAACAATAACAAGAATGCATGCTAAAAAGAGGTAAAATATGGGAATATCAATTCCACCAAACTTAAACATTTGCTTGTCCTCAAGCAAACAAGAATAAAGAAAGAGAGAAGACTAAAAATGGGAGCTCAAATCCAAAAGTGTCATAAAAAGAATTCAACTCAATGTCCAAGTTACTAGCTCTAAGATGCGATCAAACAAGTCTACTCAAAAAGAGCTAGCCATATCCTTCCCTATACGAATCAAATTCAAGCCTCAACCTACACAAGTATTCATGTCATCCAATCATTTAACATTCATTAATCGTGTCAAGTGAATCATGCTTATGCAAGGCAAGTGAATCCATTTGGCTAGGGTGAAGGTCTTGAGATAAAGATGATCTCAAATGTAGGGGATTATTCTAATGCAAGGGATCTCTCAATGAATGAGCAAGCTTTAGCAAAATGCTAAGAGTAAAAGACAATCTATGCATACAAGGATAGACTCACATCTACCCAATGCCTAAATCATCTCTAACCCTAGCATATCTACACATGAAGTCTTCATCCTAAGCTACCCTTTTCTCACTTGGCATTTTTGCCGTCATGTCCCATACTTGAACTCCTTATTCCACTTCATCCTTTCTCACTTGGTTCTTCTCCATTGAATCTTGTGGTCTCGTGCTTCTTTTTGTTGTTTCTTTAGCTCTTCTTTCTTTCTTTTTCTTTGCATTGCCTCATCATTTACCAATTGATGCCTTAGCCAATTTTTGGCTTTTTTCTTTGTTTCTATGAGGCTATAACTATCACTAAGAGCTATTCTTGATAACTTGCACTAACCACATCACAATATTGCATTCCCCTTTCACCTTCACTTCATTCTTTTGAGCTCACTTCCTTCTTATCCACAATGCCATTAGTCACACCATTTCGTTCACACCAAACCCAAAACTTCCCTTTCCCACGAGCCTAACCTAGTCTAGCCTTTGATGTTCGGCTAGATCTACATGCAAACCTATCCTTGTCGCCCTAAACTCAACACTTTTTGCCAAGCTTACTCGAAAAATTAGGCCTCACATACGCACACTAAAGATTTTGGCTTGAATGGAGGGTAGGTTAAAGGTATGGTAAACCGTTCCAATGATGGGAATCGGCTACTTGGACTAGCAAAAGAGTGGTGGAAAGGATAAGAGAGCCCAA
>PKML01011089.1:565179-578053 GCA_002933935.1 Eutrema yunnanense | reverse complement strand
TTTCAAAATTATTGAAAATGCATGAGACTCAAGATGCAAAAGGCAAAATAAGATCACAAAACACATAATTAGACACCGGTCCCTCCCCCAAACTTAAATCACAACGTCTCGGTGTGAAAGAAGTTCAAGAGAGAGACCAAAAACGAAAGATAAAAATGCAAAGAGACTCAAAAGGAAAGAAGTACTTACAAATATGGAGTGAGACTAGGTGAATGGAGATGGAGGAAGAGCTTCGACATCACCACCAATGAGCCTTGCCACGACCTTGGACTCAAAAGACCCTTATTGATTGCTTGTTTTGTGTCTCAAGCTCGACAATGGATAGGCTTGGGGAGGTCCCCAAGGGCGCGTTTAACGTCACTAGCTTGACGGTTGCTTCCTCATTCTCACTCCCTTCATGAAAATCACAAGAAAAGTGAAAAGATTAGCAACAAAAAAAAATAAAAAGCTCTAGTCTCAAGAAGAATCAAAATCCTAATGATCAATGCTAAACCTCCCCGGCAGCGGCGCCAAATTGATAGTAGGATTTTTACTAATCAATTACTCAAATCCCACTCATGTCATTGTAGTATTTGAGATATCGAACCAAGGAGGTTAAGATTGAAGCACTAGGAATACATGAATCTTCCTAAGCTAGAGCGAATGTTTTTGGGTTTTATGTTTATGGGAAAAGAAACAAATGCAAAAAGAAGATTTTCATTATCGAAGCCCGATCGGAAAAAAGAAATCATGACAAATCGACCGACTCAAACATGTATATATAAACGGTACTTCATTCATTCAAGACCATCCTACAATTCATTGGCGAGACCTAAGAGATTACTAGGTAAATACTCGCGCTACGCCGCGAGAAAAATTTGTTTTCATTGATTTTATCGAATTATTAAATGGATTTATTTTTAATGACTTTATATTGAGTTGGATTTTGATAGGATTTAAAGTTGTTATATTTTTCATGAAGCAATTTCGCATTTTTCCGTCAAAAACGTGATTCCACGTTTTTCCGTCAAATATGCGATTCCACGTTTTCCCGCCAAATACATGATTTCATATTTTTCCGACAAATACGTGATTCCGTGTTTTCCCGCAAAATACTTCATTTCGTATTTTCCCTACAAAAACGTGATTTCGCGTTTTTCCGCCAAATACGCGATTCCACATTTTTCCGACAAAAACGTGATTTCGTGTTTTCCCACCCAAAAACATGTTTCGCGTTTCCCGCCAAAACGTCGATTCCACATTTTCCTGCCAAAAATGTGATTACGCATTTTCTCGCCAAAAACGTGATTTTGCGTTTTCCCGCTACAAACTTGATTCCGCATTTTTCCGTGAAAAACTTGATTTTGCATTTTCTTGCCAAAATCGTGATTCTGTGTTTTCTTGCCAAAAATTGATTCCGCGTTTTTCGGCCTAAAAACGTGATTCCGTATTTTCCCGCCAAAAACATGATTACGCGATTTTCGCCAAAAACGTGATTACGCGTTTTTCGTCAAAAACTTGATTTCATGTTTTCCCGCTAAAAAGTGATTCCGCACTAGTAAGCGAAAAAAAATTGAAAACTTGGAATTATTCCCAAATGTAGAAAAATATTGTAGAGACTCTTTGCGAATAATCTTTCTATATCGTTAAATACAAAAATTATTGATTTACGATAATTAATAAGAGACTAACAAATCTTTCTCAACAATCAGATAATAATTTTTTTTAAACAATTGTAACACTATCCATCATGAAGAATAGACAAATATAGACACTCCTAGGAGGCATGCTTTGAAGGGCAATGCACCCACCCAATTTTGGTTTGCTTCTCCTTAAGAGCATCTCCAACCCAACCTTTAAACCCTCAAATTTTAGGTTTTTTTGTCATCCAACCCAACTCTCAAACCTTTAATTTTGAGGTTTTGAATAGTGAAACCTCAAATTTAAGGATCCACTATTCACACCCTTAAAACGCTTTGTACTTTATTTTTTAGTCAACTTCTCAGTAAACAATTATATATATTCTCAGTAAACGTACTTTTTGTTTTTGTTTTTTATTTTAGTCCATATAATTGAATATCTTTTAAATGTAAATATATTCTTATAAATTTAATTATCACATATAAAAAATCAAATAAATACATTAAATTTAAAATAAAAATTACCATAATAGAATAAATATTACATAGCATTTTTATAAATAAACATGTAAATCAACACAAGAAATTAAAGTTAAATAAGCAGATAAATATTACATAAATTAAAATCCGTACTACAATCTTATATATAATAGGATAGTTCTCTCTCCATCTAGGGTGTCCACATCAGCAAAAAAAAAAGACTAAATAAAATAAAAAGAAAACTAAAACTAAAATTAATGACTCAATTAATTCACACACTTTGTAATAATTATTATTTTTTATTAAAAAAAAGAGAGAAGAACAATTACACTAAAGTTAATGACTCAATTAATTCACACACTTTTATAATTATTATTTTTCATCAAAACAAAATTTACAAAAAACAAAATAAATAGAGAATGGATGAATATATAATATTATATAATTATATATTAATATAGAGTTAATGGAGCAGCATTTAATTTTTAAGAAATAGGGAAAATAATTATCACATTAAAATATATTAAATTGATCAAAATGTATTTTTCTAATAGTTACAAATTATTTAAGATAATGAAAAATTACAAGTGAATTATAATAGTAAATACAAAATTTAAATGGTTTTACTCAAAATAAGTATAATTATTTTTCAAAAAAAATTAGACTTTTTAATGAGTTTTTAAGTTACGTTTTTTTTTGCAAGAAGTTACATATTTTAAGAAAATCAAAATCAAAAAAATATGTGTAGCTAAAATTATAATATAATATATAAAAAAATTATATCATGAGAGAATTTTTGTTTTTTTTTAAATAGTAAGGGTAGAGTGCAAAGTGTGGCGATGAAATATGATGTTTGGTGGATAGAAACGAGTTCAAAGATAAGAATCAATATTTAATAAGCAGATTTGACGTGCATCACAATAGGTGAGAACATCCTGCCACGACAAATGGGTATCGCCAGTAAGATTTTTTTACGCTCAAATCAGCAAAAAGTTCATGCAACTGCTAAGAGAAAACATAGTGTATGAAGATGAAAAGAAGAAAATAGTTCTACAATAAGTTGAAAATCAATCCACTTTCCAATCTTTTATATGTGAGTGAAGAGAAAGTGAAAAGAGATAAGTGTCGGAAAGCGAATGAGTGCAAGATAACAAAAGAATTGACGGTACGAATAAAATGTGAAGAAAAATTGACTAAAGTTCAGAAATATCAAATATGTATGCACCAAACAAAAATAAATTCTTTAAAAAAGTTATTTTTAGCATGTGAAATTAATGAGTTTTTAATATAAAAAAAAAAAATTGTTTGATCATGCAACGTAATTGGTGATATGAGGTAGGAACGTTTATGATTTGGTCGACAATTTCCTTATGGTACAATGCGCTTGCTTCGGTGGGTAAAACATGCTTACCAAACCTGTTGTGGCGTCATGTGTGTTATGTTTACACATTTGTATTTACTAATGTTTAAACTTGGTTTATTTAAATTAATTTTTGGGTGGTGGTAAGTTCCAATTAGTATTTAATCAAATGTATGATTAGGTTAATAGTGAACATTAAAATTTCTAAGGAGATCTCTTCACGGGACCTGAATCTAGAAGGAATTTTCTCTCGGATAAAATGTCATAGGATGATTGTCAATATCGTTTCTTTCTCTTAGGAAGTTTTCACATGAATGATTTATTGCATTTTCAAGGAAAATGTTATATTTGGCAATATCTATGTTTTATATCACTTGGTAAAATAAGTTTGTTGTTTCTACAAATTAAACGTTAACATAAATGATTTTAGAAACTTCAAATGATTATATTTATATTCAACTATTCGTATTGATAGCTGTTTAAAAATGTTATCTCACGCAACGCGCGAAGCATAAATCTAGTACTAATAATTTGGTAAGTTTGATCTCAAACCTTCAAGATCACTAAAAATTTGCCCATAAAAATTTGGTGTAATCAGAGATTGTTGTTGTTCTTTTTTGTATGATTCTTGCTTGTTCAGCTCGAATAAACTCACATATACTTTTTCTGTGTTATATTTATTTATGAAAGTTTTATCATCATAACTAATAATTGTTAATATTGAGGACCATAATGCAATACAAATTTTTCTAAAACAAGATTTGAGGATTTGCCATTGGAGCAATGCACCCTCAAACCTTCATTTTAAAGATTTGCCATCCTAAAAATAAGGGTGTTGGTTGGAGATGCTCTTCGTCACTTACTCTTTCACCGTTATATTTTTAAGCATCTTTTTTATCTGTCATTATTTGCTTTGGTCTTCGTTACACTCATTTTATTAGCCAAGTTACTATATCTCCTTTTCAAAAAATAGTTACTATATCTCTTCCAAAACTTAGAACTTTTCTCTTATATTGCAAGTGTTCATCTGTTATGTTTTTGAGCATCTTTTATCTCTGTGACACTGACACCTCTATTAACTGCATAATGAGATACTTTTTCACATAGAAGCTCTAAAACCGACGATGTGTTGCTTGAGAATTATAAGGTATTCCAAGCATGTTCTCAAGACAATATACTTTGGGCAATCTTACGTTAGGAGACAAAGACATCGCCCTAAAAGAATTTTTTTTTGAGACAGTAAAAATGGATGGAATCGGACATTATATATCTTCTATTAAAAACGACATCAGAAAACCGTATTTTTCTTGGATGACATATTAGTTTTGCTGCAAATTAATCATATTTTCTTCACAAACTAACTCGTCCGCCATAGCAGATTGTCTGAAATTAACATCACATGGATTTCATGAACATTTACTATGACTCTGAACTTATGATGAAGCCAAATGCTGGTATGACTTCTCATGATTCTATAAGATAATGATTTTATTTTAGAATTCTCAAAAATCATAAATGATATAAATTAACCACACAAAATAAAGACCATTGATCAAATTAATTAATTAACCACTGTTAATTCACTACAAGAAAACATCGCTTTTGCAACGACATATATCGTAAAATCGTTGCAAAACAGGTGTAACATCGAATTTGCGACAAAATCAAAATCGTCGTCAACTGTGCGTCGCAAACCAAAAATCGTCGGAAAATTACGAGAGGCAAAAAATCGTCGTAAATTTTACATCGAAATTACGACGAAAAAAACACGTCGTAAGAACGATGGAAATTCAAAGGTAAACATTTCATCGTAAATTCGTCGGAAAACAAGAACCGTCGTAAATACGTCGCTGATAAATCATCGTAAATTAACAACGATTTTACGACGATTGGTCGGAAAACAAGAACCGTCGTAAATACGTCGCTAATAAATCGTCGTAAATTAACAACGATTTTACGACAATTTGTAATTGTTTTTAGTTTAATTAATTAATGAATTATATTTTTTTATAATTTAATTAATTTCGAAATTACAAATTGAATTTTTTAAAAATATTATATAATAAAAATTTCTTACAAAAAAGATTATATAATAAAATTTAAATTTCGAAATCCTAATCTAAAGAATTATTCTGTAATCCTCGAGAACCAAATCGTCTTCGGGACGTGCCTCCTCATCTCTCGGCGCACTGGATGTCTACGTCGGTGGTTGATTGCTTGTCTCTGCTTCTTGTGCCGCTGCCGCGTTTGCCTCGGCTCGTCTTCGTCTCTTTTCCCACAACATGGCATGCATTTGCGCGTTCCCTATTGCCATGATGTCGAAGAGCGAGTCATTTTCCGTAGCATCCATTTCAACCCGATGCCGAAGACTCGCAATCTTTGCCTGATATGTCGTAGACTCGGTCTCAACCCGCTTCTCAAGGCTCGTAATCGCAGCACATAAGACGACTGGATCATATTCTGGCGATCGTCATCGCGGAGCAAATGATGAGGCGGCTGAGACATCTCGAATACATCCCATCCCGACGACCTTCCCCTTTCTCTTAAGGGCGACCTACATTTAAATTTACAGTTAATTAGAATTTAAAAAAAAATAAGAACTAAAAATTATTAAATACTAATTATTCTATATACCTCCTCGAAGATCCGGTCAATATCGGGTGTGTTCAACTCTCCAGACATGATCGACGAACCGCCAGGAGATAGTTGCTGAGAGAGTTGTGTCTCTCGCTCGGTGACCTTGGAAGTCACCTCGTTGAAGATCTGCTAGGCCTTCTCTGAAACAAACGCACCATTATTCTTCCGGTGCGTCCGCTCAAAAACCTTACTCATCGGAGGGAGTACACCTCCGTCTTCGGCGGCCTAAGAAAAAAAACAATGTTATTGATGAAGTAAATTACATAAATGAAATAATTTAAATAAATTTAATTATCATATTTAGACGAACACCCGCAAAAGGCGTTTGGCCGGCTGTATGAGGCAAAACCTTGGGTTTGCCATCCGAACCAATGGTGTTGCGGGAAGCCGAACACTTCTCCAAAGTTCTTATCGAGTTCGGATCCAGCCATTATTACCGCACCAGGCCGTCCCATATGGCTTTATCCATGTGCGGAGGCTTTGCTTCATCGCCATCCTTCTTCCATGCCTTCTTCCATGCCTTCTTCCATGCCTTCTTTCATTCACCAACTACCCCTTGGATGTGAAACTTCACCCTTTCAAGGAACAATGATTGAACCTCGCCATGAATCGCAAGATCCCAGTCATATTTTTGTTGCAAGAGAAACAAAAAGAATTAAATATTTGATAAAATTAAATTAACTATATATATAAATATAATAAAAATAAGGAAAAACCAAAATTTTTGTTCATACGTACCGCAAACATCTTGAACTAAGTCTCCTTGACGTGTGACGAGAGCTGTTTCCAGTTAGTATGAGGCTCGGAAAAGCAGGACTTGATGATGTCAGAAATGGTGCGTCCGACCTTGCATTCAATACCAAACCTGAAACAATAATTCAAAAAATATATTAATTAAATAATAATAAATGTAATTCAAAAAAATAAAAAATATTACCATTATGCACCGTCAGTATGGTCCAGATCTAATCTCTTAAGCCTATGTCGGCCCGACTGTGCAAGTAAGTCATGGACTGTCATATGTGCATATGGGGCCAATGCACGTCCTCTAGCTTGCGAAATCTGAGGTGGTCGTGGCGGCGGTGGAGCACTCTGTGTTTGCGTCGCCAGGACACAGAGTGCTCCACCTGAATGATTGTCAATATCGTTTCTTCCTCTTAGGAAGTTTTCACCTGAATGATTTATTGCATTTTCAAGGAACATGTTATATTTGGCAATATCTATGTTTTATATCACTTGTTAAAATAAGTTTGTTGTTTCTACAAATTAAACGTTAACATAAATAATTTTAGAAACTTCAAATGATTATATTTATATTCAGCTATTCGTATTGATAGCTGTTTAAAAATGTTATCTCGCGCAACGCGCGAAGCATAAATCTAGTTAAAATTTCGACGATGTATATTTGTTGCAATTTACCAACGATTTTTTGACGATTTTCAAAGTCGTTGTAAAATCGTCGTTAAGGCGATGGTATTTTGCAACGAAAATAAATCGTTGGTAAAACAAAATTTTCTTGTTGTGATTATTTGGCCAAAGCCATTTTCCAGCTGCAAAAGTGGTGTTATTATATCAGAGCATACAAACTCACCAAGATAATATTCTATTCGGCTACATAAATCCATTAAAATTTCCGTTTGTTTTTTCCGTGTTCTAGTATTGTAGCATAGTTGTAGGAGCCAAAAACCCACTACCAAAATACAAAACATGAAGAACAATACCTTACTTGTTGACGTGAATTCCCATGCTTCCGACAACTCTCTCAACCCAATGATAGCTTCTTCTATTTTTCTTTGAAGAACCTAAGAGAGAAAATTTTGCCTATTTCACGATCTTTTTAATTTCTGTCTTTTAGAGATCATAGAAAAAGTATGTCTTCAAGACTACATAGTATAGTTCACCAGTTTCGAACTTGCTACTGGTACTGTTCTTACTCATTTGTTCTCCCTTCATTTTTATAACTGCATTTGGCAATGGGAGGTTAAAACTTAAAGGGAAAATGGTCAAAATTAACCTAAACTAGATTTGATGTGCCGAAAAAAATCTAAACTAAAATACGGTGCAATTTTCTACCTTTCGGACATAAGAATTCAAATTTCCTACCCAAATCCAATATTAACCGCAAATCTGTTAGTCAAACCGTTAACAGCGCTGACTCAACAGTTTAAGTCAGCTGCCACGTCAGCTAAAGCGTCCACAATTTCTGAGTCAGCTGCCACGTCAGCTAAAGCGTCCACAATTGATGAGCCAGCTGCCACGTCAGCCGTCATTAAAAAAAATCCAAAATATTTTTTTCAATTTTTTTTTAAAAGAATGATATTATTTTCTATATATATTTTTTGTCTATATTTTTTATATTCCATTAATCTTAATTACCTAAATATAATTCTATTTAAATCTCAATTTTTATGTTATAATTTTTTTCTTAATCACACGAGCTAAAATTATATAATTAATTTTTTTTTGTGGAACGATATTTTAAAGGAATATAAATTTCATATTTATGGATATATAAAAAAAAATCAAATCGAACATAACCAATTATATTATTAGTAGAAATCTAGTTGTATTTTTGATAACATACATTGCTAATATGGTTTTTCAAGCTGGTTTCCTTCCGCACAAGTTTAAATTTCACTAAAAATTTATAAAGTGAAGCCCGATAACATATATGATAGATGATATAAATGTATGTCATTGTAGCATATTATTTTTTGCAATAAACCTCTTAAAATATAATCGTGCATTGATATATAAACACTTAACATGTTAAATTATCATATAGAACCATGAAATAATACATCGCATGCATATATACGGAAATATGTCCATTCGAAGTATTAGATTTCTAAATATAGAAATAACATGGTAAAATAAAATATTATTGTAGTATCTCATCTGCTATATGAAAGGGAAACAACATTTTATATAAATTTTTAGTATACATGTTATTTACATCAATCATTATTGGGAATACTAATAATTTTAATAACTCATTAATTTTCTTGGGAAACTATTTATATTAAACCTACTATACATGTTGTCAAACAATCATTTAACTTTACTTAATTTGTTCAAAAAATAATTTAATAAACAATTTAAATTTAAAAAGTATTTATGCGAAAGGAAACCATATTAACAATATATGTTATCAAAAATATAACTAAACTTCTTTTAATGATATAATTATTTAAAGAGGCCACGTCAGCAACAAGGAAAAAAGAGGCGATTCTAGGGTTTCAAATTTCTGTCACACGTCAAGGGTTTCCGGCACGATGGCGGCGCCGGAGACAGAGGGCTTAACGCCTTCGGAGGAAAATTCACTGATTCCAACAAAGGGAGTAGAGACGAAGGTATCATGGGTGAGTGTCGTGAAGAATAAGCCATGTATGTCGAAGCATGATGTCGAAGTAGATGACGCGGGATCGATTCAAATCCCGGATGAGATTATCAATAACTCAGTTCCCCTCTGGGAAGATTTCCTTGAAGGGAGATTCCTTTCAACAGCTCCACATGTAGCAAAAATACATGTTATTGTCAACAAAATTTGGCCGCTCGGTGATAAGAACATTCGGATAGATGTTTTCGTGGTAAACTCCACAACAGTCAAATTTCGAATCAAGGACGAAGCTACGAGAAAGAGAATCCAAAGGAGAGGGATGTGGAACATAGTAGATGTCCCGACGGTCATTTCAAAATGGTCGCCGATGATAGAGGAGGAAGAAGAGCCAGAAATCACGACAATCCCGATGTGGGTTAAAATCAAGAATGTTCCTCACAAAATGTTCTCTTGGGAAGGACTGAGTTTCATTGCAAGTGCAGTGGGTCATCCAGTTCGTCTACATCCATATACTGAACTATGTGTGAATTTTGAGGAGGCAAAAGTTTTTGTGAATGCTAACATGACGAAGGAACTTCCAACAAAACATCGATTCACATCGAAGATGGGAGTAGATGCAGAGGTGGAGTTCGTCTACCCATGGTTACCACTGAAATGCTCACGCTGATCTAAATGGGGCCATCTAGAGAGTAAATGTATCTCAAATGGAGGAAACAAGAAGTTAACCATTCTGCAGAAAAAAAGTGGTGGAGGTGGAGAAGAGTTCAGGGAAATCCGTGGAGGAAAAAACAGAGGATGTGGTTGTCGAAACAGGGGAAAAAGGAGAGGGACCCCAGTCCCAACCCGAGGTAGATCCCACGATTTGGTTACTATTGCTGACGACCCAAGAAATCAAACAATCGACACAACCTCAGAAAGTGATGTGGGGAAAACAGTTCTGAGGGAAACTGTCGAAAACGAGGTGGAAGAAGTATGCTGGTCTTAAGTGTCACCGACAAAACATGGTAGATCGGGAGAAAAGGAGCTCACGGATGAGCAAACTGTAACCTCGCCTTCTCGGTTTTTGGTTCTAGCAGAAGCAGAGTCGGAGAAGGAAGGAAATAGTGATGGTGAGGAGAGTGAAGAGGGGGAGATTGTCTCGGAAACACAGGAGAAAACAGAGACAAGTGAGGAAGTGCAGAAAAAGCCTGAAGAGAGACCCCTCAGATACTCACAGCGCTCATCGAAAGGCACGTATAAACATCTAACGGAAGCTTTCGCCCTAAGCACTAAGGATGCAAATCCAAGCGCTGCGGGTAAAAGACGACCCACGAAGAAATAACTCTTATGTCGGGATTCTTCTGGAATGTGCGCGGCTTAAACAAATCAAATAAACATTACGTGGTGAAGAATTAGGTGAATGGTGAGTCTTTTTAGTTTGGCTGTGTTTTGGAGACGAGAGTCAAAGAAACAAAGGCAAATCATATTGTATCGTCAATCTTTCGGGATTGGTCGGTACTCTCAAACTATGAGTTCAATCGTTTGGGTCGTATATGGGTGGTGTGGAGGCAGAATACGAGGTTAACACCATTTTTTAAGAGTGGTCAGTTGATCACATGTTCGGTGAAGCTAGATAATAGAGATGAAGAATTCTTCTGCTCGTTTATCTATGCATCAAATTTTGTAGAGGAGCGTAGGGAATTATGGAGGGATCTGAGGGATCATCAGGATTCTCCTATCATCCGAAACAAACCGTGGCTTATCTTTCGAGATTTCAATGAGATATTGGAGGGTGAAGAACATTCGGGCTTTGGAAGCTCTCCGACCGTTCCTCCGGGAATGAGGGATTTTCAAAGTGTCGTGGGATACTGTTCACTTATGGATCTACCGTCTCATGGACCGTTATTTACATGGTGTAACAGGAGAGAAGAAGGACTAATCTCAAAGAAACTGGATCGGGTTCTTCTCAATGGGAAATGGATTCAAGAATTTCCTCAGTCTTATAATGTCTTTGAAGCTGGTGGATGCTCGGATCATTTACGATGCAGGATTCATCTAGATACGAATATAAGAACTGTTCGGAAGCCATTCAAGTTTGTCAACGTTGTCGCTGAATTGGAGGAATTTAAACCTATGGCCGAGGGACATTGGAATAACACACAACCCATATTTCTTTCCACTTCGTCCTTATTTCGGTTTTCGAAGAAGCTGAAGGCTCTAAAACCTGGAATAAGAGATTTGGAAATAAATAGATTGGGTAATCAGACGAAGAAAACTAAAGAGGCTCTCGCACAGCTATGTGAAAAGCAAGAGGCGAATTTGCGACATCCCACGAACGAAAGAATGATAGAGGAAAATGAAGCTACTCGACGATGGGAGCATGTGTCGCGACTTAAGGAGAAGTTCCTAAAACAAAGATCAAAATTGCATTGGTTGAATGTTGGGGATAACAACAATAAATCTTTTCATAATGCGGTGGTGGCTAGAGAGATGAGAAACTCAATTCGAGAAATCACATGTAGTGATGGTAGTACCGTGAACCAGGGAGATGAAATAAAGCAAGAGGCTGAGCGATTCTTCCGGGAATTTCTGCAATTCCGACATGATGATTTTGAAGGAGCTACGGTGGAGAAACTTGAAGGAATTCTTCCATTTTGATGTTCACATACAGACCAGGAGATGCTGGTAAAGGAGGTATCGGATACTGAAATTAAGAAGGTGTTATTCTCGAAGCTGATATATCATGGTTTTTACCCTGTTTAAGCCATGATATAAGTCCTTTTATAGAGTCTTTCTAGTGTTTTGGAGTCTTTTTAGAGTCTTTTACAGGTCTTAGCACATTTGGAGAATTATTGGAGATATTGGAGTTCTATGGAGCATTCTGGAGCGAAAGTGAAGTCAAATGACTAAGTGCCCGATCTGAGCAATGAGTATCGATCGATACCCCCTGGTATCGATCGACACCCGTCGGGAAATCATTGGCCGCGACTTTTTATGAAGTTTGAAGAATTGCAAAAGTACCCAGAAGACTCTGATATTTGCAAGAAGACCCAATTCGTGTTTTACATATATATTTAGGTTTTCAGCCATCTGTTTAGGCTATGCTTTATTTGTTCTGATTTTAAGAGAGATCTTGGTGAGAAGAGAGACAAGTCTGAATTTCCCCTCGTCCGAGATTCAGATCTCAAACATCTTGTTACTCTTTCTTATTATCTATTTGAGTATTTATTCAGTCATGTTTATTGATTCAATTTCCATGTCTGAGTAGATCACCTGTTAGGTTTGGGGTTTTCTCATAGGGATTTCTTTGAATGTTAGGTTGATTATCTGTTAGGATTTATTATCTGAATTAGTTCTTCACCTTAGGTTGTTCTCAAAGCTAATTCTAGATTAATCACATGGAACTTAGATCTTAGGATAATTGATTAGGCACGAGAGTGCGATTAATTACCTGATAGA
>PKML01011089.1:521679-553068 GCA_002933935.1 Eutrema yunnanense | reverse complement strand
ATCTCAAACATCTTGTTACTCTTTCTTATTATCTATTTGAGTATTTATTCAGTCATGTTTATTGATTCAATTTCCATGTCTGAGTAGATCACCTGTTAGGTTTGGGGTTTTCTCATAGGGATTTCTTTGAATGCTAGGTTGATTATCTGTTAGGATTTATTATCTGAATTAGTTCTTCACCTTAGGTTGTTCTCAAAGCTAATTCTAGATTAATCACCTGGAACTTAGATCTTAGGATAATTGATTAGGCACGAGAGTGCGATTAATTACCTGATAGAGCCTTAGGCGAGCAAATCGATTATTCGCAAAGAGATTTGGTTTAATTGATTTGTAAACATATCAAACCTGTTATTAAAGCTGATTTAGACTTTAGGATTCGCAAAGAGATTTGGAATTCCTAGGATTTAGATTTAGATAGTTTTCGCAACGAGAGTTGGTTAATTATATTTTAAGTGATTTGAGTTCTAGAACAGCGCTAAATCTGAATCCTGTTAGTTAATTAGACTGCATTCATCGATTTCCTGAGAAATACCCTGAACCTATCTGCCTCCAACTGAATTTACAACACTTTTTACTTGCAATCTGGTTTTCAATTACATCTTCTGATTTAGCTTATTTCGGATCTATACAATTTATTGTGTGATAACTGAGTTCTTGTGTTCGACCCCTGATTTACTGCAGCAACTGCTTTAGTACTATTTAGGGTATTAAATTGAGCATATCAGAAGCCAAATGATAAAGCCCCAGGGCCAGACGGGTATACATCGAAATTCTTCAAGGCTGCGTGACCAATCATTGGCGCGGAGTTCACCATAGCAATCCAATCTTTCTTTGTTAAAGGTTTTTTGCCTAAAGGTATCAACTCCACGATCCTAGCTCTTATCCCAAAGAAGACTGAGGTAAAGGAAATGAAAGATTACCGACCAACCGTTTGTTGCAACGTTATCTATAAGGTCATCTCAAAGATCATTGCGAACAGATTAAAAGGGATTTTACCATAATTCATAGCGCTAAACCAGTCTGCCTTCGTCAAAGACATGTTACTCATCGAAAATATGTTACTGGCTACGGAGTTAGTGAAAGATTATCACAAGGACTCGGTCTCTGCACGTTGTGCTAAAAAGATTGACATCTCAAAGGCTTTCGACTCCGTCCAGTGGCCATTTCTGCTTAATACGCACAAAGCGTTGAATTTTCCAGAAAGATTTATTCACTGGATATCTCTATGCGTCACGACAGCTTCTTTCTCTGTGCAAGTGAATGGCGAACTTGCGGGTTTCTTTCGAAGTGAACGTGGACTAAGACAAGGGTGTGCTCTCTCTCCGTACCTTTTCGTAATAAGCATGAATGTGTTATCTAAACTGTTGGATCAAGCAGCGAATTCTCGACAAATTGGGTACCATCCCAAATGTAAGAATATTGGACTCACCCATCTCAGTTTTGCTGATGATATTCTGGTTTTTACCGATGGGAAAGTGAGATCGGTGAAAGGCATTACGAAGGTGTTTGACGAATTCGCAAAGATTTCTGGTCTTAAGATAAGTATGGAGAAATCCACCATCTATTATGCAGGCTTACAAGACAGTACGAGGCTGGAAATGGGGAACCGGTTTCTATTCGAATCTGGACATCTACCTGTGCGATATCTTGGACTGCCTCTGGTAACAAAAAGATTAAGCACAAATAATTGTTTGCCGTTGTTGGAGAAGATTCGGTCGAAAATTAGCGCATGGACATGTCGCTTCTTATCTTTCGCAGGAAGGTTACAATTGATCAAGTCAGTACTTATGAGTCTTACAAACTTTTGGCTTGCGGCGTTCTGTCTACCATCGGAATGCATTGAGGAGATCAATAAATTATGTGCTGCTTTCCTTTGGTCTGGACTTGAGTTGAACCCGAAAAAAGCAAAAGTGCCTTGGAGAGATGTTTGTCGTCGCAAACAAGAAGGAGGTCTGGGCCTCAGGCCTTTGAAGGAAGTGAACGAAGTATGTTGTTTTAAGCTGATCTGGAGGATCCTCTCCTCGCAACCATCTTTGTGGGTAAAATGGATCCATACCTATATGATTAGTAAGAAAAACTTTTGGTTGGTGAAAGAAAATACAAATGCAGGCTCATGGATGTGGCGAAAGCTATTAAAATTTCGAGAAACAGCAAAAGATTTTTTTAGAAAGGAGGTCAGAAATGGGAAAGCGACGTCATTCTGGTTTGATACATGGTCTCGCCTGGGCCGAATTTTTGAAATCACGGGACCGAGGGGTTTTATTGATCTGGGCATACCCAGCCACGCATCGGTGGCTTCGGTTTTGGCTAACCGACGACGGAGAAGACACAGACTGGAGTGTTTAAATGAAATAGAAGATGTCGTCGAATCACAACGTGCACGGCTTCATCCGGATGAAGAAGACACAAACCTGTGGAAACGAGGAGGAGAGTCTTTCAAGCCGACTTTCAAATCGAGGAACACTTGGTTGCTCATTAAAAAGACTTCACCAGAGATCAATTGGCATATGGGAGTATGGTTTACACATTCTACCCCTAAATTTGCTTTCATCTCATGGCTAGCGGCTCATAACCGTCTAATCACAGGAGATCGTATGCAAGCTTGGAATACGGCTGCGAGCACGATGTGCAACCTATGCAATAACTTGCTCGAAACTAGAGACCACTTGTTCGTCTCATGCCCATATTCGATGGAAATCTGGAAAGGTTTAGTGCAAGGAATCCTCACGACACGATTCACGGGAGAGTGGACAACTATTTTATCCTTAATCTCGGACACAGGTCTGCCTCGCGTTCAACTATTTCTCCTACGCTATGCTTTCCAAGCGACTGTTCATAGTCTATGGAGAGAGAGAAATACCTGAAGGCATGGAGACACTCCCACCACAGCGTGTCGTATTACTCAACTGATTGACAAGCAAATTCGAAATCGCTTTACTTCTATTCGAGCTTTGGGAGACAGCAAATACGAGGACGCGATGCAAATTTGGTTTGCTACAAGATCTTAATTTTTTCGGTGTCTCTTAACATCCCTTTCAAATTGAATACTCAAAGTTTCAACTAAAGGAAACACTTGTTGTAAAAACGATGTTTTGGTTTTGAATAAATTTTACATTCAATTCAAACAAAAAAAAATGATATAATTAGTTATATTCGATTTGATTTTTTTTTCTATCCATAAATAGGAAATTTATATTCCATTAAAATATAGTTCCACAAAGAATAATTAATCATATATTTTTAGCTTGTGTGATGTGATCATGGGATCACCCGAGAAGACCCATGTGCCTTGTTCAGCACAAACGACGTCTATGATCAACTTTTCTATCCCAACGACCATTTGGTCTATATTCTCACCTCATCTAGAACACTTCTCGAAGTGGAATCAGTCCAATCCGAGTTCAGGTAAAGAAGTTATTCAACTTTCAAATCAGGTGAACTCAAGCTTACGCGATTTGGACCTACACGCACTCAATGCAGGTTTCCGACCAATCCAGGAAGAATCAAGCCATAAACCAAATTATTCTGGAATCTTGGTTCATCATAGAATCCGTGAAAATTAGATTCACATCAAACCCGGTTCAGACGTGAAAGTTATGAATTTTACAAACCGAAGGATCTGCTACATGCCCTATTGCGCAACCGAGTCAAAGCTCATGTTGCACAGCCCAACTCAGGTACGATATTGACATGAAACCAATTGTAGAATTTTAATGGATCTCCTGTGTTTCCAACAAGCCCAATATCGGAGCAAATGGATGTCGGATCACAAAGATACTCCTCATTTCCCTAAGTGTGTCGAACTGGTGCTATGCTTGAAGAATGCTAGGCCCACTTGGTTTGGAAGCTATCAAACTTATGTTTGGCATCCATGAACATTTCTACAAGCCCAATAAGAGTTCAATTCGTGGCCCATGAAGTTCAGATTCGACCAAGTAGATCAAGGGGCAAGTCAAATTAGTTTAAGAGTCATTCCACATTTGTGTTTAATTTCTAGTCTTTGTCTATTTTCGAGATTGCTTTATTTTTAGCACATCTCTAGTCTATTTAAGCAAGGTAATATCTTTGAGATCAATAACCAACTGTTATAAAACTTCTTTTCTTTGAGAGTGATTCTCTTTTGTTCCTTGTGAACATTTTCGATCATTTGGAGGTTTATCCTTTGATCAACCCACGGTGAGTCATATCCGTATCGATTGTCTGGTGAGTCATATCCAGCAATCACAACCCGATCTCTTTGGTGTGTCATATCCAATAGATCGACCTGGTATATCAAGAGTCTTTCCGCAGCTCTTGTGCGACCATTCAATCCACATCCTTGTTCTTTGAAGTCTTGCGGCTTCATCGGATCAAGCCTATCCAATCTACCAACTTCTGAGTGCCGATTTTTGAGGGAGAAACTCATCATCGTGTGATTAAAAGAAAACTTACAACATAAAAATTAAGATTTAAATAAAATCATTTTTAGATAATTAATATTAATAGAATATTAAAAATTTAGAATAAAATATATATAGAAAAATAATATCATTCTTAAAAAATATTGAAAAAAAATTTTTGATTTTTTTTTTAATGATGGTTGACGTGGCAGCTGACTCAGACTGCTAAGTCAGCGCTGTGTTAACGGTTTGATTAACAGATTTGCGGTCAATGCTGAATTTGGCTTAGATTCAATATTTTTGGTAGGAAATTTGAATTTTTATGTCTGAAAGGTAGGAAATTACTGATATCATCATATTTTGCATCATTCTAGCATCCGTTTCACTTAGGTTTCGAGTCATTTGCATATAGTTCATGTTATCTCTTTAGCATTTTAATCATTTTAGGAGTCTAATGTGTCCACATTAAGTCCTAGAGAGTCTTTGCATGTTTTGAATCGTATTTTAAGTGCTTCGGAGGAGATTTGAGACCCAAGGAGAGAAGACGGAGACTATACTGACGTCACTAGTCGGTATCTCTCATCGGTATTGAAGACAAAAGGATTGTACCGAGGTCACTGGGTCACTGCTAGGTGCAACTGATCGGTATAGAAGACGGAGGAAGGCAGCCCCAGTACCGACGTGCAACACCGAGGAGTGACGTCGGTATCGAAGCTTCAGGGGATTGTACCGAGGTCACTGCTCGGTGCAACGGATCGGTATTGCCCTTGGAGGAAACCGAGGGGAAAAATCTCTTAACACCGAGAAGTGACCTCGGTATTCATCGAAGGAACATCAAGCATCTCCCCTCAATACCGATGTCATTGCTCGGTACCCCTCGTCGGTACACAAACCCAGGTTCAATACCGAGGTGTGGTACCGACGAGTGACCTCGGTATTGGCCGCCCATAACACTTTTTATCCATCTAAACCGGGTTGGTACCCGGTTTCTTCCGGGTCGATCCGGTTCATCACTATTCACTATTTATGCCCAAAAACCTAATTTTGATGGGCTAAGTATTTTCTTAAGCAAAAACCCTCCCTAAGAGTGATTTGTAAGAGATTGATCCTTTTAATATATGCAATTTGAGTATTGTTTTCTTGATTGAATCATCCTATCTCCTACTTTCTAATCATCCAATCATCTTGATCATGGGTTTTAATTCTTCTTTTATTGGATTTGTTAGGACCATGATGATTAGTGAGTAGTTCTTAGAGTTTAAGGATGGGTTAGAGTTAGGATCTTTCCAAGATTGATTTATGGTGTTTAGGGTTAGATAATCTTATATTTCTTCTTGTCTAGTGTCCTTAATGCTAGATTTACCTTGAAAGAGTGGATCTAGATCATAAGGCATTTCATGAACACCAAGTGTTTGATGAAATGCCTTGATGAACTAGACAAGAGATTTATGCTCCTAGTCTATGATAATAGTTGTCTAGGGTGTATTTTTGGTTGATCTTGTTTATATTCTTAATGCTTGCTAATCAATGATTCACAAACGAAGGTTTGTTAATGAATTAGGTGATTAGCATAGTGATTAGTTGCTTGAAAGAGAATTAATCAAGATTAAGGATCTTATGCCTAGGGATAAGCTTGCTTGAGTAAATGAATATCATAAATTTAACTTGTGACATCTAGACTCGATTACCTCATCCTTAGATTCGCTTATATCTTTTGCATTACGTTTGTGTAGTTAGCTATCTCTCTTCCTTTATTTAAGTTGCTAGATTCATTAGCTAAACAACAACCCTTTTATATTTGCTTAACTCAATTAGTACTTTGCATTCTTGGTGTTTGGAACTAAACCATTTGGATTCGATACCTCTTATACTACTTGTATATTGAGTAATTGGTCTCAAAGACTTGCAAAAATTCTACTATCAATTTGGCGCCGTTGCCAATTGAGTTTTAAATTCAACATTAAGATTTAAGTTCTTTTTGAGATTAAGTTTTATTCTCCTTTGATTACTAATGTCTTTCACTTTCCATTGCTATCTCTCAAACCTATAGGTGAATGCATACACGATCTCGAGGCAACAACAATCTAGTTGAACCAAGGGACGACATACATCGCTCATACCGAGGGGGTTAGAACAAGGGAAGTACGTGTGAGACAACAAGAAGTTGAGAACGACATGGATCACAATGAAAATGTTCCACTTGGGGACATTCATGACAATGTGGACAACCTTCCACATCATCAACAAGGTGGTAATGGAAACCACCTCGCACAAGGTGGTAATGGAAACCACCACGCTCAAGGAGGCCAAGCTCAAAACGCCCCACATCCACACGGCCGGCCAATGAGAGCCCCTAACCATCTCCCAAGGCCTCAAAACGTGGTGGGTGCGGGTGATGCCGCAAATGTCCATCAAAACCGTCAAGGTATCCAAGCTCCACCGGTTGAGAACAACAACTTCGAGGTGAAGCCGGGATTGATCAACATGGTTCAAAGTAACAAATTTCAAGGTTTATCTATGGAGGATCCATTGGATCATATCGATCAATTTGATAGGATATGTGGGTTAACCAAGATGAACGGTGTTTCGGAAGACGGTTTCAAGCTAAGACTTTTCCCATTCTCTCTTGGAGAAAAAGCTCATCAATGGGAAAAGAGTCTTCCTCAAGGTTCAATCACGTCTTGGGACGATTGCAAGCGAGCTTTCCTTGCAAAGTTCTTTTCTCCTTCAAGGACCGCCAAGTTGAGGAACGAAATCTCAGGGTTCACACAATGCGGAAACGAATCCTTCAATGAAGCTTGGGAACGGTTTAGAAGCTACACCTCTCAATGTCCGTATCATGGCTTCTCCAATGCCTCTCTTTTGAACACCCTCTATCGCGGTGCTCTACCAAAGATAAGGATGCTTTTAGACACGGCTTCTAATGGGAACTTCTTAGCCAAAGATGTAGACGAAGCCATGGAACTAGTGGAGAACTTGGCCCAAAGTGACGGGACCTATGGCGATGATTATGACCGCGCCACAAGGACGACAAGCGACTTTGATGAGAACAAGCGGGCCAAGGGCATGAAAGCGCTTAATGAAAAATTGGACAAGCATGCCAATTTGATTGATAAATTCCTAGTGTCTGCTCAAAAGACGGTTAACTTTGTGGATGCTTATGATGAGAACCAAGGTTGTTATCAAGAGGAGAACGTGGACATGAACACTCAAGAGGAGGTGAACTATGTGGGGAACCAAGGGAACTACCGAAACCAAGGGAACTACCAAAGACAAGGGTTCAACCAAAACTACCCCAACTTCTCTTACCGGAACACAAATGTGGAGAATCCACAAGACCAAGTCTACCCTCCACAACCTAATCAAACTCAAGGAGTCCCACAAAAGCAATTCCAACCTCAAGGCCAAGCTTCTAATACCAACCAACAAGGTTTTGTCCCAAGGAACCAATTCCAAGGGAACCAAAGTGGATTCCAACCCAAAGCTCCACCCGGTTTTCAAGGCCAACAACAAGGGTTTGTGCCTCAAGGTCAAGCAACTATGTCTAAACCGCAAGAGCTTGACTTGAGCTCCATGTTCCAACAATTACTCAAGGGACAAGCGGAGATCAATACGCGGGTGGATTTCTCTTACAACGACCTCAACACAAAGATTGAGGCTTTGAACTCCAAGGTAAAACAAATGGAGACCAAATGTGTTGCTTCTTCTTCACGACTACAAGGTCAACTCATCCGAAGCTAATCCTAAAGAGTATGTCAACGCCATCACTTTAAGGAGTGGTACGGTTTTGCCTTCAAGAGAAGTTCCTTCTACTCTCAATGAGGACATTGAGAAGCAAAGTGGGGGGGGGGGTGAAACTTCAAGAGGATGACGATTTGGTTGAAAATGAGGTAGTGAGAGAGCAAGACAAGGTCAAAGAAGTTAAGAAGGTCAAGCCTAGGGTTGTTGTTGCTCAAGAGAAGCCGAAGAAGAATGTGTTTGTCCCTAAGCCATAAGTTCCTAAGCTACCTTTTCCCGGGCGGTTCAAGAAGCAAATTATGGACAATTACAAAGCCATCTTTGATAGGCAAATGGAGAAGGTAGAACTCACAATGCCTTTGGTTGATGCCTTCTTACTTGTCCCTCAATACGCCAAATTCTTGAAAGATGATGTGAATGAGAGAGCTAAGGAAATGGAGTCTATGGTCATTCTAACTCATGAGTGTAGCGCCATCATACAAAAGAAGATGGTGCCAAAGAAGCTAGGAGATCCGGGATCATTTACCCTACCTTGTGCACTTGGTCCTCTAGCTTTCAATCATTGTTTGTGTGATCTTGGAGCAAGTGTAAGCCTCATGCCATTTTCGGTAGCCAAGAGACTAGGCTTCACATGCTACAAGGCATGCAACATTTCCCTAATATTGGCAGATAGAAGCGTGAGGGTTCCTATTGGTTTGCTTGAAGATCTCCCTATCGGGGTGAAGGATTTCATTGTCCCCACAGATTTCGTGGTGCTTGAAATGGATGAGGAACCGAAAGACCCTCTTATCTTTGGTAGGCCATTCCTAGCAACCACGGGGGCGATAATCGATGTGAGGAAAGGCAAAATAGATCTCCACTTGGGTAAAGGAGAAGTCCTTGAGTTCGATATCAACAAGGTGATGAAGAAACCCACCATAGATGGCCAATGTTTCTACATAGAGACCATGGATGAAGTAGCCAACGAATTGCTTGAGGAAACGAGAGTATAAGACGGTTTGGAAGTGGTTTTGACTAAGGAGCATGGTGATCATGGGTTCTTGAGTAAAGAGAGTCAAGGGTATGAGCTACTAATGGACTTGCACAAGCCGGTTGAAAGGGATACTCCATTTGTTGAGTTGGGTGTTCGCGGTACCGAGGTTCAAGATGGGTCAAGAGTTGGTACGGGTCAAGAGGAGTTTATTCTAGCCGTTGAAGAGACTAGCAAGGGTAAGACTAGTCTTGAGGAGGACGATTGGAGCGAACTCAAAGCCCCAAAGGTGGACCTAAAGCAACTTCCCACAGGACTAAGGTACGCTTTCCTAGGTCCAAACGAGTCATACCCAGTTATTGTAAATGATAGTTTGAATGAGAATGAACTATCCTCCCTTTTAGTTGAACGTAGGAAGTATAGGAAAGCTATTGGGTATTCTTTGGATGACATAAAGGGTATTTTCTCTACTTTATGTACTCATAGAATCCATCTAGAGGATGCATCAAGGACCTCTATTGAACATCAAAGAAGGTTGAATCCTAATTTGAAAGAAGTTGTAAAGAGAGAGATTCTTAAGCTCTTAGACGCGGACATTATCTACCCAATATCGGATAGTACTTAGGTTTCACCGGTTCATTGTGTGCCAAAGAAAGGGGGGATAACGGTTGTTAAAAAAGAAAAGGATGAAATGATACCTACTAGGACAATAACCGCGCATAGAATGTGCATGGACTATAGGAAGCTAAACTCATCTACTCGTACATCTACTCGTAAGGATCATTTTCCGTTACCTTTCATAGATCAAATGCTTGAATGTTTAGCTAATCATCCATTTTATTGCTTTCTAGACGGTTATTCGGGTTTCTTTCAAATTCCCATACACCTGAATGACCAAGAGAAAACGACTTTCACATGCCCTTATGGCACCTTCGCATATCGGAGGATGCCATTTGGGTTGTGTAATGCACCCGCGACATTCCAACGTTGCATGATGTCCATTTTCTCTGATCTTATTGAAGACTTGGTAGAAGTCTTTATGGACGACTTCTCCGTGTATGGGTCTTCTTTTGGTGTGCTTGTCTAATCTTTGTAGGGTCTTGCAACGGTGTGAAGAAGCAAACTTGGTGCTAAATTGGGAGAAGTGCCACTTCATGGTACGTGAAGGCATCGTGCTTGGGTACAAGATCTCCGAGAAAGGGATTGAGGTAGACAAGGCCAAGATAGAGGTGATGGCTAGCTTGGAGCCGCCTAAGTCGGTCAAGGACATCCGGTCTTTCTTGGGTCATGCGGGGTTCTACCGAAGGTTCATCAAAGACTTCTCGAAAATCACAAGGCCTCTTACAAGGCTAATTTGCAAGGAGGTTGAGTTCGTGTTTGATGAGGAGTGTATGGTGGCGTTTCTAGAGATCAAGAAGGCGTTGGTTAGTGCTCCCATTGTCCAAGCACCGGATTGGGATCTTCCTTTTGAGATCATGTGTGATGCTAGTGATTACGCGGTTGGTGCGGTCTTGGGGCAAATGAAGGACAAGAAGACCAATATCATCTACTATGCGAGTAGGACCTTAGATGACACTCAAGCCCGGTATGCCACAACGGAAAAAGAGTTGCTAGCCGTGTTCTTTGCAATGGAGAAATTTAGGTCTTATGTTGTGGGATCAAAGGTGATTGTCTACACCGATCACGCGGCCCTAAGATACATTCATGCAAAGAAAGACACAAAGCCAAGGCTACTACGTTGGATCTTGCTTCTACAAGAGTTTGACTGGGAGATAGTTGACAAGAAGGGGATAGAAAACGGAGTAGCAGATCACTTGTCTAGAATGAGGATTGAAGACCTTATCCCAATTGATGATAAGCTCCCCGAGGAGAGTCTCATGGTGGTTGGCATCTTGAAGAAAGGGAATGAAGTCGTGCAAGGACTAGAGAGTGCTAATGGGTTACAAGACAAGAAACTTCCATGGTTTGCGGATCTAGTCAACTATCTAGTGTGTGGGAAGGAACCGCATTTGGACGGGTACAAGAAGAAGAAGTTCTTCCATGACGTGACAAGATACTATTGGGACGAGCCGTTCTTGTATAAACTATGCTCGGATGGCTTGTATAGAAGATGTGTTGCGGTAGAAGAAGTCCAAGGGATCCTACTCCATTGTCACGGGTCAAGCTATGGTGGTCATCATGCTTCCTACAAAACGGCCACAAAGGTTCTTCAATCGGGTTTTTGGTGGCCTTCATTATTCAAGGATGCGCACCTCTTTGTCTCCACATGTGATGCGTGCCAAAGGAAAGGGAACATTGGGGGGAGAGATGAAATGCCCCAAAACCCAATCCTTGTGGTGGAAATGTTTGACGTATGGGGCATCAATTTTATGGGACCTTTCCCGTCATCATATGGTAACCAATACATATTGGTGGCGGTTAATTACGTCTCTAAATGGGTGGAAGCCATTGCAAACCCGACCAACGATGCTAAGGTCGTCTTAAAATTGTTCAAGTCCGTTATCTTCCCAAGGTTCGGAGTTCCAAGGGTGGTCATTAGTGATGGGGGTAGTCATTTCATCAACAAGGTGTTTGAAAGTCTACTTAAGAAGCATGGTGTGAGGCATAAGGTAGCAACACCCTACCATCCTCAATCGAGTGGCCAAGTAGAAGTATCCAACCGGCAAATCAAAGCCATACTAGAGAAGACAGTTGGGAGTTCAAGAAAGGATTGGGCCAACAAGTTAGATGATGCTTTATGGGCATACCGAACCGTTTTTAAGACGCCTATAGGGACTACACCATTCAACTTGCTTTATGGGAAGTCATGCCATCTACCGGTTGAGTTGGAATACAAGACCTTGTGGGCGGTGAAGCTTCTTAACTTCGACATCAAGACCGCACAAGAGAAGAGGTTAATTCAACTTCAAGAGTTAGAGGAGACTAGGCTTGAAGCCTATGAGGGCTCGAGGATCTACAAGGAACGGACCAAGGCGTTCCATGACAAGAAGATCTTGCGTAAGGACTTCAAGGTTGGAGACTTGGTGCTACTGTTCAATTTCCGGTTGAAGTTTTTTCCCGGGAAGCTCAAATCGAGGTGGTCGAGTCCGTTTGAGATCAAGGAAGTAAGGCCATATGGAGCCGTTGTACTTGTTAACAAGGGGGGCCAAGATTTCATTGCAAATGGCCAAAGGCTCAAACTCTACCGAGCAAATCAAATCATCGAAGAGGGAGGCTCGATCCCCTCGATGATGTCCCTCTAGCTTGAGAACGGTAACAAACGTCGAACTTAGTGACGTTAAACAAAGTGCTCTTGGGAGACACCCCAAGCTTATCATTGTATATATTTCTTTTCTTTTATCTCTTTTTCTATCTTTGCTAGATCTTTTTGATGTTTTTATTAAGTGTGCATAAGGGTTCCGAGGTCATGGAGCAATACTGACGAGTGATACCGATGTCACTGGGCAATACCGATGTCAAATACCGATGAGTGACATCGGTATAGACTTGTTGAGGGACCGAAACAGAAGGAAAATCCCTTAGCACCGACGTGTGGTACCGAGGAGTGACCTCGGTATTCAACGAAAAATTATAAAAACTGGGCAATACCGATGTGTAACACCGACCAGTGACGTCGGTATTGACNAAAAAAAAAAAAACTGTTGACCAACCTGGTTTTCGCCCAGGTAAGATCCGACCCGACCTGGGTAAGTCTTCTTTCTCTTCTTCTTCCACGCGACATCCTCCTTTTCTTCTCAACTTATTTTCGCGATTTCAAAGCCAATTTTCATCACATCTCCCTCTTTTCTCAACCAAATTTCACAATTCCAAGCCCCATAATCTCGATTTTCACTGCTCTTTTTGGATTTATCATCATTCCAAGCATTTAACCCCAATCCTCCAAGGTAGTATTCAATTAAATTTTAGAAAAGCATAGTTTTGTTCTTGAGGAAATATTGCTTGAATATGGTTTGATATTGCTTTTCACTTGTACAAATACCTTGGGGATGGTTTCTCTATGCTTGAATTTGATGATTTATGTGCAAATTGTTGATGGTTTGATGAAATTTTGAGAAATTGGAATTTTGAAAATTAGGGATTGTGAATTGGGATAATTTGCTTGTTAAGTGTAAATTGTCACCTTGGTTCATTGCTCTTGGCTCATCTTTTGGCGAACCTTTGTTGATTTGATAAGAAATTATACCTATGCTCACAAATTGTCTCAAGAATATTTGTAGGTACAATGTCTGACAAAGGCGCTCCATCGACATGGGCACGAACCAAGGTTTCGACAGTTGGAAAAGGGAAAGGAATTGCCCAAGCTACCGCCGCGGAAAAGGGGAAATGAATTGCCAAAAGTAGTACCAAGGCAAAGGCTAAAACCGCGGGTACGAGCTCCAAGGCCAAGAAAACTGCCAAGGGAAAGGGCAAGACAGTTGAAGAAGTCGAAGAAGAGGTTGAGAGTGAGAACTCAAATGGGGAAGTCCCGGAAGTGCCACAGGTAAAACCAACCGAGCAAGATTACTTCGACAAGTTTTGCCAAATGAAGTTCGAGCAAGGCAAATTTGTCGATGCGGAGATGATGGATAAGATGGGGATAAGTGACGAAGTGTGGACTCTTTTTTAGAATATGGGGCTAAGGAAGTTCATGAGCATGAAGCATGAATCTTTCAAGGCACTCTCCAACAAGTTCCTAGCCACCCTTCGAGCTAAGTTCTACGACACAGAAGATGCAAAGTCGGGGTTTGGAATTTTAAAGTTCGGGCTCATGGGCACCACCTACACCGTCACTTTCCTCGAGCTTTCCGAGATATTCGGGTTTAGGGAAGAAGGTACCTACGGCGGGTAATACTTTGATTATCCGAGACTCGAGCTCCGAAATCTTTGGGCAACGATTGCCTCCGGGGAATTTGAAGCCGGCGCCTCTAAGAATGCAAGCATACGGCACCCGGCTCTCCGGTACGCGTTGGTCCACAATTTTTATCACAAGGTGGAGATTGACACGGTTACTACGGAGGAGATGGAGTTGTTGGGGCTCGGTCTAAAGCCCATTCTCCGCAATGGTAAAGCATTCGAGGGGCCGGAGAGACTTCCTTGTCTCGCAACATTTTTGGTGAGACAATTGTTTGCTTACCGGAATTGGGCTTGGAAGACAAAGTCGAGGAAGGCCGCCATTTGCATTGGATGGATCATAACGCCTAGTCTCTTGGCAAAGGGCATCAAGGTCTCGGTTAGTAGCAATGAATGGAAATCTTTGGATGCGGCCTATCTTTCAAAGACTAGGTTCTTCAAGGGATTTATCGAAGGCAAGATGGCTTACAACCTCCAACTCACCGAGACATCTATGGCACAAGTCCTCTTGCCTAATCCCGCGCTCACCAACTTCCATGATCCGAGGAACATCATGTTTATTCCTCCCCAAGAGTACCTCTACAACTCCACCGTAGATCCGCCTATGCAAGCCTTCCGCAAAAGAGCACAACGGAGAACCGCTAGCGAGGAATCTCTTAATCTCGACGAGGAAGTGCCAAATGAGTCGTCACCCGAGACCGTGTAGGGCAGTGAGCGCTACCACTTTGACCCTTATGATGGGGCTATCACTAACGCGGCTACAAGACACGCTCACCACCAAACTCGTCTCCTCCAACGCATGTGCAAGTGGCAAAACAACAACATGAAGAAGATGGTCAAGACGATCAAATCTTTGAAGAAGACGGTTAAAGCCATGGGTCGAACCATCAATGAGCTCAAAGACGGAGGTTGCGGAGCGAGTTCCACAAGGACCGGTGAAGGAGATGTCGTCATGGACGCCACTCTCACACCTCAAGGAGGAGGTGGGGAATTGGTCTTAAGCACTAGTCAACCCACGGCCCGAGCGGATAAAGCAACAAAGAGGAGAGCGATGCGGTCCCCGTCTCCCGTCTCAAGTAATCCATCTTACTCAATGGGGTCTTCATCCCCATCTCAAAGCTTTTAGGTACGAATCCAAAACCCTTGTATATATTTCTTTTGAGTCTTGCATTGTCTAGTTTTCTCTTGTTTTTGGTCCTTTCCTTAGGCTTATTTCACACCGAGACGGTGTGATTTAAGTTTGGGGGAGGGACCGGTATCTAATAACATTTGCTTTATTATTTTGAATTTGCATCTTGAGTCTCATGCATACATCTAAGGCATAGAAAAACCAAACAAATTTGAAAAAAAAAAAATTTGAAAATGAAAAGACAAAAAGAAGTCATTTAGGACGTATTTACACTTCATGTAGGATTGAGTCTAGATGCATAGCACGTAGATAATGCATTGCATGTGCATTAGGAACTAGAATGATTCCTCCTTGTGAAGTGTCGCTTTAAGAGTATAAGTCCTATGCTCTAGATCTTGTGTGCGAAATCAAGGTCGAACCATGTTTGGATCTCAAGTCTCATTACTTAGGTCTTAGCCGAAGCAAGTTTCGATTTGAATCTAATCCTATCTAAGTGAGAACCTTAATTTTGACACATTTAAATATCGTGTTCATGCATTGCATAATGGACTCATGGATTCCGCATACATACTTGGGTCATCTTATCCCTTTTACCACTCTTGTTGGCCCACGTAGCCAATTCCCACCTTTGGAATGGTTTACCCCACCCAAAACTCAACTTTCTTTCAAGCCTACATGTTTAGTGAGCGTTGTGAGGCCTTATTTTTGAATGGACTTAGCAAAAAGTGTTGGGTCTAGAGCGACAAGGAAAGGCTTTCATGTAGAATTAGCTCGCGCATCATGAGCTAGATTAGGCTAAGTTAGATAGGATGGTATTTGGGACGAGGGGAATGGATGAAAAAGAAAGAAAAGAAAGATTTTGGGATTGGAAAAGTGGAAAGAAAGAAAGGGATTTGGGAGAATGACTAGGGGAAGCAATAAGTTTGAAATGGTTGGCAAGAATATATGTGGTTTAGCTCTTAAGTGTTGAAAAGATAGTCTCTATTTTGAAAAGAAAGAAAATAAGCCAAAATGGCCAAAAGCAAGTTATGAAGAAAAATGAGAGAGACTAAAGAATCCAAAAGAGGAGATAAGCCAAGGAAAGTAAAGGAAGCCAAGCCATTGGTTGAAGAAGAAACCCCCTACGTACTTATGGAAAAGAAAGATGATGAAGAGATGTGGGATAAGAAGGCAAAAACGCCTTGTGAAGGGTAGCTAGGATTGGTTCTTTGTGGGTTTAGAATTAGGGTCGAAATTGTATTGGGGCATCGGATAGATGGAAGTCTAGCCTTGTATGCATCAGTTGCTTTTCACCCTTAGCATTTTGCCAAAGTCCATTCCTTCAATGAGAGATCCCTTGTTCGGAAACCGCCTCATGCATTGAGATCATCTTTGTCTCAAAACCGTATCCTTAGCCAAATGAGTTTATTTGCATCGCATGAACATGATCCACTAGAAACCGCTAATTGAATGTCAAAGGATTGGATGATAGGAAGGCTTGTGTAGGTTGAGGCTTAAGCTTGATTCATGTAAGGATGGACATGGCTAGCCCCTTTTGAGTAGACATGTTTGATCGTACCTTAGAGTTTGCACTTGGACTTGAACTCTTTTAGTGATGCTTTTGCTTGAGGACAAGCAAAGAAGTAAGTTTGGGGGAATTGATATCATCATATTTTGCATCATTCTAGCATCCGTTTCACTTAGGTTTCGAGTCATTTTCATATAGTTCATGTTATCTCTTTAGCATTTTAATCATTTTTGGAGTCTAATGTGTCCACATTAAGTCCTAGAGAGTCCTTGCATGTTTTGGATCGTATTTTAGGTGCTTCGGAGGAGATTCGAGACCCGAGGAGAGAAGACGGAGACTATACCGACGTCACTGGTCGGTATCTCTCATCGGTATTGAAGGCAAAAGGATTGTACCGAGGTCACTGCTAGGTGCAACTGATCGGTATAGAAGACGGAGGAAGGTAGCCCCAGTACCGACGTGCAACACCGAGGAGTGACGTCGGTATCGAAGCTTCAGGGGATTGTACCGAGGTCACTGCTCGGTGAAACGGATCGGTATTGCTCTCGGAGGAAATCCGGGGGAAAAATCTCTTAACACCGAGCAACAACACCGAGGAGTGACCTCGGTATTCATCGAAGGAACATCAAGCATCTCTCCTCAATACCGATGTCATTGCTCGGTACCCCTCATCGGTATACAAACCTAGGTTCAATACAGAGGTGTGGTACCGACGAGTGACCTCGATATTGGCCGCCCATAACACTTTTTATCCATCTAAACCGGGTCGGTACCCGGTTTGTCCCGGGTCGACCCGGTTCGTCACTATTCACTATTTATGCCTAAAAACCTAATTTTGATGGGCGGAATCTTTTCTTAAGCAAAAACTCTCCATAAGAGTGATTTGTAAGAGATTGATCCTTTTAATATATGCAATTTGAGTATTGTTTTCTTGATTGAATCCTCCTATCTCCTACTTTCTAATCATCCAATCATCTTGATCATGGGTTTTAATTCTTCTTTTATTGGATTTGTTAGGACCATGATGATTAGTGAGTAGTTCTTAGAGTTTAAGGATGGGTTAGAGTTAGGATCTTTCCAAGATTGATTTATGGTATTTAGGGTTAGATAATCTTATATTCCTTCTTGTCTAGTGTCCCTAATGCTAAATCTAGCTTCAAAGAGTGGATCTAGATCATAAGGCATTTCATGAACACCAAGTGTTTGATGAAATGCTTTGATGAATTAGACAAGAGATTTATGCTCCTAGCATATGATAATAGTTGTCTAGGGTGTATTTTTGGTTGATCTTGTTTATATTCTTAATACTTGCTAATCAATGATTCACAAGCGAACGTTTGTTAATGAATTAGGTGATTAGCATAGTGATTAGGTGCTTGAAAGAGAATTAGTCAAAATTAAGGATCTTATGCCTAGGGATTAGCTTGCTTGAGTAAATGAATATCATAAATTGAACTTGAGACATCTAGACTCGATTACCTCATCCTTAGATTCGCTTATACCTTTTGCATTACGTTTGTGTAGTTAGCTATCTCTCTTGCTTTATTTAAGTTGCTAGATTCATTAGCTAAACAACAACCCTTTTATATTTGCTTAACTCAATTAGTACTTTGGATTCTTGGTGTTTGGAACTAAACCCTTTGGATTCGATACCTCTTATACTACTTGTATATTGAGTAATTGGTCTCAAAGACTTGCAAAAAGTCTACTATCAATAACACCGTATTTTAGTTCATGTTTTTTTCAGCACATCGAATTTAGTTCAGGTTGATTTTAACCATTTTCCCAAAACTTAAAGGTACAGTTAGCATATAAGATCATTTGATAGAATATAAAATTTTAGAAAACATAGTAAATGTCAATTGTTGTCAAGTAAAGCAACATCCCCACTGGTTGGATCACCAACACCGTATGTCCATGTGATTAAATGTTTCCATAGATGCAAATTGAGCTGCTTCTTTAAGCTCATTATTTTTTTTTGAACATCATTCTCATTAAAAGACGAAAGGATTACAGAGCAGTAGGAAATACATAGAACTCATTTATATAAGGAAGATTTTGCTAGAACATCTGCCTCTAAGTTAGACAGACGCGGGGTGAAAACAAAGGAGATAGAGAGGAATAAAGATACAAGGATGTTGATATCATAAAGAAGTCCGTAGAGCTCTTTATTTTGTTCTCGGGAGTTGATTGCTCGGATGAGATCATGAGCATCAGATTTCAAGCAGATTTGGGAGAAGCCCAAGTTGAGAGCATGGAGCAGGGCTTCTCTAATTGCTAGAGTTTCAGCCATGAGAGGAGAAATCATAAAGGATTCAGCTGAGTTACCTCTGGCTATTTCACTGTTTGATGAGTTATAGAAGATCCAACCAAAACCACCAGATTTTGAAACCTCGTTCCACGCTGCGTCTGTGTGAAGCCAGATTGTCGCTAGTCTTGATGGGGGAGGGATGAAGCCAGTTGGATTGGGTAACTGGTTTTTTACAGTTAGTTGAGCTAGTTGCCATTCTCGGGTATCGGAAATGGCTTTGAGAAGTGTTTCCTCCAGCGAGAAACCTCTGTTTTCAAACAATAGGTGGTTCTGTGAAGACCAGATTGCCCAATAAATCCAAGGAAATAGAGGACCCGAAGCTATTCTTGTTGGTGGAAGACAAACCATATGTTTTGAGATCCCTAATCATGTCACAAAATCAGGGAAAAACTGCAGTGGAAGAGTAGGTGTTTCGTTGTTTCCAAGTCGCCACAGTGAATGCAAGTAGAGTTCTCAAGCAGGCCTCGGATTAGTAAGTTCTCTCCCACATGGAGGGCATTCTGAGCCACCTTCCAGAGGAAAACTTTCATCTTTTGGGAAAACGTGCCCGCCCAAATTGTTGAATTCCAGTTTATATTCGGGGAAAGGGATTCTTCCGAAGGTGAATTCGTTGACATGGCTATATGATAACCCAACTTTGAAGTGTAGACCTTTGATTTGTTCGGAATCCATACATGTGAGTCGACAGCTCCTTTCCGACTTGGTCTGAGGCAAAGGATAAACTCAGCGTACTCTGGTAAGATTTCTTTGATTTTGTCTCTGTTCCACGAGTTATATCTTCATCCAGAAGAGTCGAGACAGTTAAGTCTTTGGTGCTCTCATTTGGCGGTCCCATTGGTCGCAGCGGCTGAGACATGGAAATCCATGGATCATACCATAGAGAAGTATCTTTTCCATTCCCGATTGCCTTACCGAGTTGTAACTTGAGCAGTTCTCCGCCTAAAAGGATGTTTCGCCAGCCATGTGATGCAGATGAAGAGATCTGAGTCTCTAGAAAATATTTATCTTTGCAGTACTTCCCAATCAAAACCTGGGCTAAGAGGCAAGAGGGGTTTGATAGAATTCTCCAGCTCTGTTTTGCTAACAGAGAGTCATTGAAGCTCTGGATTTCACGGAAGCCAAGACCTCCATTTTTATTTGATTTGGCTAGTGTTTTTCAGGAAGTGAGACATATTTTGTTTTTCCCCGAGTTTGAATCCCACCAAAATATGGTCAAAGCAGATTGAATTCTCTTACAGATGCTTGAAGGGAGTTTGAAGCAAGTCATCGAATATGTGGGAATAGCATAGAGAACTGATTTAATCATTGTAACCTTCCCGGCATTCGATAGGAATCTTGTGGACCAGTTGCTCGATTTCTGTCTGATTCGATCGACTAGTTGGGTAAAAAGATCTTTTTTCCGTCGACCAAAATTCTCCGGAAGTCTCAAATACTTGCCTTGACCACCTTCTTTCATAATTCCCAGTGTACTCTTTACTCGGTCCTTAGTCTCATGTGGTCCTTAGTCTCCTGTGGGGTTTTCCTTGAGAAGGTTACTGAGAATTTGTTGCTGTTAATAACCTGACCAGATGCTGATTCGTAAAGTTGCAGGATTTCCAAAAAAGCTTTGCAACATTGAGGGTTTGCTTTACCTTTAAGCTCTCTTATTGTAGCAAAAGCCTTCTTTGGAATGTGAAGACTGACATCATTTTCAAACTTAGGAATTGAGTTAGCTAGAAAGAATACTTTGATATTATTATTTTTTTGGTATATATCACAATTTAATATTGCAGAAATCATGTAAACAGATTGGGAAGTTGGAATATCTCATTTCGAAAGGAAAGAAAAAATTATAAAGATCATAATAAAAAAAATATCTATGTCTTTATGAATTTGTAGAATGAACAACTGTTCAAGAATTCAATGTTTAGAACTCACTTCAGAGTCGGAACTTTTTCATCGATATTCATTAAAAGTGTGTGTCTTTTACTCAAATCTTCTAAACAACATTAAATGATATAAAGTGCTCCTCAACCTCTCTCATTGCATATGATCTCACGTGAAGAATTAAATAAAGATGATGTTTAGTACTAATGTTCTTTTTTTGTGTGAACATGTACTAATGTAGTATTAATGTTTTTAAGCTGATGTGTAACAATTAAGTTTATATGTATTAATGTTATGTTTTGATTGGTTTTAAAAATATGAGTTTTTTGGTGATGTGTCAGTCTCACATAACACAAAAAGTTTGGTGTCAAGTCATGTTCGTTTGCTCATCTGGCATTTGCATTCAGATGATCCATTTAAATGATTCATCTGAATGATGTTCGTTTTCATTTTTGGTTGTTCATTTGGATGATTCATCTGGATGAATTTGGATGAACATTTGTTTGTTTGATCATTTTACATCTCCATATCTAGATGCTTTTAATAGGAAAATGACTAAAATACCCATGTTTAAATCTAATAATATTTTTAATCTTAATCTTAACCATATTAATTTTAATTCATGATTTAAAAAATATTTACAACCAAACAACTTTCAAATATGAAATTTAAATTAAAAATTTATATATTTAATAAAAAACGGATTTGCTTTTTTAGGAGTAAAAACACGAAATAACATTTTTGATGGAAAAATAAGAGAAAATAATTTTTTTTTTTTACTAACGGAAAATGGGATTTTACGTTTTTGGCGGGAAAATGGAATTTTACGTTTTGGCACGAAAACGGAATATATATTTTGGCAGAAAACAGGATTGTACGTTTTTTACGGAAAAACGGGAGTTTACGTTTTTGGCAGGAAAACATAATATATGTTTCGGCAGAAAAATGGGATTTTACGTTTTTGGCGGAAAAACGAGATTTTACGTTATTATTTATTATTTATTATTTATTATTTATTATTTATTATTTATTATTTATTATTTATTATTTATTATTTATTATTTATTATTTATTATTTATTATTTATTATTTATTATTTATTTAACATAGTTATTGTTAATTGTAATTATTTATTTCGCAGGGGTATTTTCGTCTTTTTCTTTTTTGACAGAACCATTTCCATCCAGATGGTTCTATTCGGATCATCCAGATGGATTTGAAAATTTGTTCATAATTTTTAAAACTCATTCAGATGATTCATCTGAATGAAGGTGAAAAACACTGAAACAAACATCAATTCTCATCTTCATCCAGATGAATCATCTAGATGATGAAACGAACAAGCCCTCAATACTGGAGAGACTCATTGTGTTTTTATAGTATTGATTAGCGCCGAGTATTCCGACTTCTAGTTTCTTAGATCTTACTTGTTTTCTTATTAGCTCGTTGACCTCCGACGACCTAATTTTTCTTGTATTTCGCCGATATATTATATAAAACGGGATTTCGATCTTCTTTTTGTTATTTAATTAACTCAGTTGAATTAATTGTGAGGTTTCATGTACATGTACCAATCGCTCTAGGGTTGCGGCGCTCTAGGGTTGAGGATAGGCGATCTCGCTAGGTCTTCTTCCCTGCCGCAAAAGTCCCTAGATCTCGCCGATCCCATCTCCCCAATCCTTGATTCAGACGTCTCTCAGTGCTCTCTCTCCTCCATTACGCTCGTTTTGCGTCCGTTTACAGCTCATCTGTCTTATTTCCGCCAGTTTGCTAGTCTACCGTCTTTTCCACGTCTGCTAATATGTCTCGCCAATTCACTAGAGAGGAGAAGGGTAAAGCCATCCCCCCCCCCTCCCCCGAAAAGTTTCAATTCCGCTTTAATTCAGAGGAGGAACTGCAAACAGCCTAAGGGAAGCCCATTTCCACTTTAAACGGTGGATGTTTGTCCTCCAACGTTGGGAACCCATAATCTCGGATACCTACCCATCGAAAATCCCGTTGTGGATCAGGATCCATGGAATCCCCCTTCACTGCTTCACGGCTAACAACCTACGCCATTGGGAAGGAATTGGGTTCCTACTTGGATCATGATGTCAACGAAGGAATGGTAAAAGTTGATGTGAATGCGCTAAAGCCTCTTATCCGCTGCAAAGCCTTCCAATTTCCATCCGGTGAGGAAGTATCTGCAGAGTTTGAATACGTCAAACTAGAGAAGCACTGTTTCACGCGCATGTCTCTGTCTCACGAAAAAGAAGATTGCCCACAATCCATAAACCTCGGAATCTCAAAACTCCCGCCTAGCATTAACCAGCAACGCACCATGACTAGACTTGAGGAAGACCGTAAGAGAAACGATAATAAGAGAGCCAAGACTAAAGATATTAGTCCCTCTCCAAGAGGATACAACTTTCCCTCAAGAACTTCTGCACCTTCCCACCACGCCCCTCGAGAGGTCTCTCAAATTCCATCATCTTCTGACCATGGTTACCCAAGTCTTCGGCGGGACAACAGAGGCTCTTATGATGATAGAAGCCCCCCCCCCTCCTCCAAGACGATATCCACCCGCCGACATAAATGCACAGTCCCACCCAAGCCGCGATGATTCTCGCTACCGATAAGGCAACAATACTAGGAACCACTATCTAGATAATCACCCCCTCCCCATGAATCAGGATTATTCTAGGGAGTGGGTCTCCAAACTTACTCGCTCCGACAAGCGTAACATGGAAGGGGAATATCAGAACAAAACGTTTCAACATAGCAGAGATTATGCTCTCCCAAATCAACTGGAAAGAAATCGCAGTCCCTATGTTCCCCCATCCCCATCCATGGAACAAATGTCTAGATATGAAGAGAGAAGTCGCCACTCGCTAGCCAAAGACAAAAGCCAAGACCACCAGCCCATGGCTCCACGGGACCAAGAGGAATCATCTGATCGAGGCTCCAAGCGTAAATCCGCTCTGGACAGAATTGTAGAACCCATGTTTCACCGTGAAAACCAAGGATGGTTGGACAAAAACACGCCATAAGAATCTCGGGGTCTAATCTCTCACCATGTCGACGCGGAGCCTGCAACGAAAGACCGGGAAGCAAACCGAGCCTCTACAACTTTGGATGAGCTTTCCCATCTGGCTGCCGAAACCCAACCACAATCTCGAGACCGTTTCGACAGGCGTCACTCTGACTCGAAACTCTCCTCTGAAGCGACTATTCCAGATCTTCCCTCTCTTAATGGGGAAAAGATTCCTATCGCCTTCATGATTGGGTCTTATATAACCCTAACTAAACCGAACAAGACATCAACGAAACGCAGCACCCCTACGTGGAAACCATCAAAGCCTTCTTCTAGGGCCATTGCGAAATTCTTTGTGCGCTCAGCAACTCAGAAACGGCTTCCCCACAGCCCTCTCCATGGTGCTAGCCTAAAAAGAAGACTGATTGCAAAGCAACAATCACAGCGAAAGAAAGCAACAGCTGAATCATCACAGACAACTTCAAAGAAAGCTTATCCTTCTTCGAAAGCAACATATTCGTCTTCACCTTTTCCTCGATCTGAGGAGGTTCTTACTAATACTCTTGTTGCATCTCTCTCTAAGGCCTTTGTGCCTCCCACTTCTAAAGGTTCGATGGTTTTCCAGAAACCATCCAGTTTGAATCAATGATTACAACCTGTTGGAACTGTCAAGGGCTTAGAAACTCCCTTACAGTTCGACGCCTTAGGTAATTAAGGCTAAAGCTTTTCCCGGATATAACGTTTCTCATGGAGACAAAAAACTACGATGAGTTTGTCATCAGTGTATTTCAGTGGATGGGTTACGACAAAAAATTCACGGTTCCACCAAATGACTTAGTGGCGGGCTTGCTCTTTTCTGGAAGAAGGATATAAATCTTGAGATTCTATCCTCTTCCCCAAATTTTATTGACACCCGCATTACTTACAAAGCAAAATTCTTTCATATTATCTTTGTTTATGGTCATCCTATGAGCCAAAAACGTCAAGAGGTGTGGAACCAAATCTTGGCCTTAGGATCTACCAGAGATTCGGCATGGCTCCACTCAGGAGATTTTAACGAAATTCTTGACAATTTAGAAAAACGAGGAGGTCCTCGACGTAACGAAGGATCTTTCATCAACTTCCGAAGTTTTGTCTCTCAAAATGGCTTATGGGATGTCAAACATTCTGGAAATCCTCTATCTTGGCGTGGTATGCGCTATGACAACTTCGTTCAAGCTCGTCTTGACCGCTCCCTCTCCAACGATGCGTGGCTAGAAGCCTTCCCCTCGGGTAGATCGGAATACCTAAGATACGAAGGAGCTGACCATCGCCCGTTTGTTACTTACCTTGACGATTCTAGAGTGAAAAGGAAAGGCATCTTCCGCTTTGATATTCGCTGGCGCGATAAAGAGGAAATCATGCTCCTTATCGCTAAGGTTTGGGACGAACCGGATTTAATCTCCGTGGAAGCAAGAATCTCTGCTTGCCGTCGAGCGATCATCCATTGGGCCCAAGAGGAAAATCGGAATAGCGCCACTCTCATTCGCGAAACTTAACAGGAATTAGAACTAGCTCTTTCGGCAGACATTCCAAACCCTGATACCATTGGACGATGCACAACCACTCTAGAAAAGGCTTATCGCGATGAAGAACTGTTTTGGAAACAACGTAGTCGGGTGATGTGGCTGCAAAGTGGAGACCAAAATTCTGAGTATTTTCACGCTATTACGAGGAATCGCAGAACCTGCAATCGATTCACAGTATTGGAGGATGAAAATGGTGTAGTTGTTCACGAGGAAGATGATTTCACGAAAGTCATCTCAAAATATTTTCAAGACATCTTCTCCTCCAAATCGGAAAATAATTTTGGCCTGGTCTCGGAGGTTCTCGACTCCCAGATTACGGAAGAGATGAATTCCCAGCTTACTAAAATCCCAGACAAGGATGAGATCTACTATGCACTCAAGGGTATCCACCCGAGTAAGGCACCAGGGCCTGATGGTTTCTCAGCCGGCTTTTTCACACGTTTGGCCTATCATAGGTAATGATGTTGTGAAAGAGATTCGGGATTTCTTCACCACAGGCTCCTTCCCAGCAAAACAAAATGTAACTCACATACGTCTCATCCCAATATCCACAGGACCGCGGAAAGTGTCGGATTACCGCCCCATTGCATTGTGCAATATTTATTACAAAATTGTAGCGAAAGTGTTGACTAAACGGCTTACCCGAAAATTTTGGAAGGAAGAAAAGGGATATTTTTTCGGGGCTTGTCAATCGTATTAGACAAAAATCGCATAGCTGGGCCTCTCGGTTCCTTTCTGCTGCTGGTAAACAAGTCTTACTTAAATCGGTCTTATCCTCCATGCCCTCCAATTCCATGTCTTGCTTCAAACTCCCCAAATCGATGTGTAAGCAAATCCAGTCGATACTCACGCGATTTTGGTGGGATGATAAACCCAACCAGCGGAAAATGAGTTGGGTTTCGTGGAACAGACTTACGATCCCTAAAAATGCGGGGGCCTGGGATTTAGAGATATTGAAGCCTTCAACGATGCTCTACTTGCCAAATTAGGAGCTTGTCTTCTTTCCCACCCGCACGCACTCTTCTCCCGAGTTTTATTGGGGAAATACTGCCACACTACACCGTTCATGGAGTGCACAAGCCCGTCAAACCCCTCTCATGGCTGGAGAAGTGTTTTAGCGGGCAGAGACACCCTCCGGAAAGGCCTGGGATGTTCATCGGAAATGGTGAATCTATTCGGATTTGGGATGACCCTGGCTCAGCTCTTCCTCCCCCCTCCACCCGACCGGTCCGGTACCGTTCGATAAAAGGCATATGAGAGTTTCGGACCTCCTTGACCACGCTAATAACTCAAGGAACTGGAAAAGAGTGCGCGAAACAATCCCGGATTTTGAACACCTTGTCCGTATAATCCCGGTAAGCTCATCAAAGCCCAACGATCGGCTAGTATGGCTGTCGGTGAAGTTTGGGATATATACTGTTCGATCCGGCTACGAAGTATCTATTTCAGAGGATGTACCGGTACTCCAACGTACTTTCAACTGGCAACAGAATATATGGTGCAAGAAAACGGTACCAAAAATTAAAAACTTCATATGGAAATCAGCGGCAGGGGCACTTCCGGTAGCCACAAACCTCGCCAACAGAGGGATTCAGACCGACATCAACTGCAAGAGATGCAGAGCACCGAAAACTACCACTCACGTGCTCAGAGATTGCGTATTTGCGAGGAATACATGGAAGCTACTTCCTGTTATGGGATCACAACATCTGAACTCGGTCCATATCTTGGAATTCCTCGACAGGATTGCTAAGCTCATTTGCCTCCCTCCAACGGGACTCAATTTGGCATCTCTCTGCTTGGGTTTGCTGGAACTTATGGACCTCCCGCAACCACCTTGTCTTCTCGAACCAAGCCTTCTCGGAACAAGAAGTAGTCACAAAAGCCATCTCGGAAGCACGAGCTTGGCAAACTGCCCAATCACTACTCGCTAAACCCGACAGAACAGAGGTTCTTCCTCCGACTGAGCCCCATATCCTCTCGGGTGTGAGCTGCAATGTTGATGCGGCATGGTTAGCTGACTCCATGACATGTGGACTGGGCCTCTTTTTCCGTTCCAATGTGGATAGTCGAGAGCTGCGCCTCTCCAATAATAGACAGAATGTCCCCTCTTCACTCGCGGCAGAAACTTGGGCTGTCCGAGAAGCCTTCATACAAGCAATTGACAGAGATATTAAGGAGCTAAATGTGACTCACTGTCCATCGTCGACCTCTTAAATTCTCAAGACTCCCATACGAAATTTTTTGCTATTGTTAACGATATTCGTCAATTGGCGCTATCTTTTAACTCTATCTCCTTTAGATTCACCCCTCGGTCAGCCAATGTTGTGGCTGATTCGATAGCCAAAGACGCTCACAGAGCGTTGTTGGATTCTTTGAATTGAATCAATAAAGATAAGTAGGGGTGTCAATTAGGGCCAAAGCCCGAGGCCCGGCCCGACCCTGAAAAACAGCGGGCTCGGGCCTAGAAATATAAGCCCGAAAAAAATCGGCTTTTCGGGCTAGTGTGTTTTCGGGCTTAGACCGATCGGGCTCGGGCTAGCCCGAAAAGCCCGGAACTTTTTATTTTAATTAGTTAGAGATTTTATTTAAACATTTATCGTTCTAAAAATAATAATTTGACATATTTTCTATACATTTCGTGATCCATGTACTATTATCATTCATCCATATTTACTTCATATTTTAAAAATCATTATCTATAAACTTTCAATGACATTTCTATATAATTTATACATGTCAAAACTTAATATTATTTTACTTTTTTTTTATCTGTACCTCTTGATGGTGATGAAGATTTAGAAGACAATGAAGGATATTCTAATCTAAACTCTACTACCTAGATTTGAAGTGTTTTGATTTTATGTTTTATTTGATAATACAATTTATTTGAATTTCATTTGTTTTTTTGTCAAACTTTTACTTTTAAATTTTAATTGGATTTGATATAATACATTTCAATTTATTTTTATTTTTATAAATATTTTGTTTTAATTATTCATCTGAGAATTGTGAATTTTGCGTTTATAAATAAAAGAACGAAAAAGCCCGAAAAGCCCTAGAGCCCTGTCCGGGCCGGGCCGGGCTTTGGAATTTAGGCCCGATTTTTTTTCGGGCCGGGCTCAAATATATGCGAGCTTTACGGGTTTCGGGCCGGGCTAGCCTGATTGACATCCCTAAAGATAAGCCTTCGACCAAAAAAATAAAATAAAAAATAACTCAGCTGAAATCCACGTTCAACAAGAGTGCTTCGCCTTCCCTTCGTATTCCAAGAAGTTATAAAAATGGAAGGGTGTGTTCTATGGATAAAAAAAATAAGAGAAGTTATCCTAACAAATCTCAAAAAAGTTAGGCAATTTTCTTTTAAATTAATAGGAAGATATACACAAAATAGAAAATATGGGATATGTTTGATATGAAAATCTTAACGTATCTTAATATGCTTCGCCTTCCCTTCCGTCGAATGTTATTTGCAAGACACCTATTTTCCAATAACATTCATTAATAAAGAAGTTGATCTATAAGTTCTCTCTCTCTCTCTCTCTCTCCCTCTCCCTCTCCCTCTCCCTCTCCCTCTCCCTCGATATATATATATCAACAATCTTCTATAACTCTTAGAGTCGCAACACAGTTTTGGATGCCGAAAAGGTGGGTACAGTGATGTCTTCAAGCGTATCTTCTACAAGTCTACAGAGCTGGAGAGAACGTTCTCCTTCTTCCTATTCACTCAAGATTCAAAACTTCTCTCAACTCCAGAAATCAACTTCTTTCTCTGAACAAAAATACCAATCATGCCGTTTCTCTTCTGGTGGATACAACTGGTAAGTATTGCTTATATTCACTTTAGTCGTTCCTTCCTCATCTTATATCATCTTACTTTCTGTATACCTTTTTTCTCTTATAATAACATTCAGGAGAATGATCATATACCCAAAAGGGAACGACAAGGACGATGGAAGTGGGTTTATATCTATGTATGTGGAAATAGATAGCACAAGCCTCATGTCCACACCACCAACTGAAGTGTTTGCAGATCTCCGTTTTCACATCTTTAACAAGAAAAAAAACAAGTACTTTGCTATTCAGCGTACGTGACTTGACTCTTGCTACAAACATATATATATACACTACTCAATCATGTATACATTTATCCAGACGTAGAAGCAAAGCCATTCAATACAGTAAGAATGGTATGGGGATTGCCGCAAGTGCTTGCGCTTGATACATTCAATGATCATAAAAACGGATATCTCTTTGATGGAGATCATTGTGAGTTTGGTGTTGATGTCATTGTTGTTCCACCTCCTACCAATTGGGAGATCCTCTCTTTAAATGAAAAACCCTGTCAACCAAAGTTTTCTTGGACGGTCAAGAATTTCTCTGAGCTGAAAGAGGAAAGTTATACGTCAAACAGCTTTTTAATGGGAAGAACGAAATGGTGAGTACATATGGTGTAGGCATTCTTTGATTTTAGGCTAATAAATATGTGTGTGTAAGCTTTGCGCATTTGTGAGTGTGATAACATATGTGAATTATTGATATCTAGGTTTCTAATGTTGTATCCCAAAGGCAACGCAAGAGCAAACGGAAAATGGTTATCCATTTATATGTATGTCGCTGAGGGTGAAACAATGAAGGAAGATGAAAAGATTTTCACGAAAGCTCATCTGCGAATTATAGACCCATATGGATCAAACCACTTGACACACCAAAGTAGGTGTCATAAAAACACAGTGTGTTAAATTCTTATTCCTTAATGTATTTTTACTAACACCAGTTTACGACAGTAGACTATTTCTAGATATATACTAAGATTATTCATTTGGAATTCAACATTCTCGAACAATTGTGCTTACATCTTCTTCTTCTTTTTTGCAGTTAACTATTGGCACACTAAATCAAATCAAGGTTGGGGTTTCTATCAATTTGTGTCTTTAGAAGAACTTCGAAAGGCTTACTTGGATAAGGACACTTTGAATGTAGAGATCGAATTTGATGTTGTTTCTGAAAGCAAATACTCTATCCCATGATTTAAGCTCTACTACTTTTAGAATTTCAATTATCTACCTAGACTTCTATGATACTTTGATATGATTTTATATGCTTCTTAATTATCTTGTGTTCTTTTATTTTTTCTTTGCTCTAATGGGTTTTGATAATTGCGCCCACAATTGTTTTCTAAAACAATACCATAGCAAAGGATTACATTTCACGTAGCCTCGAAACCCTTTTTTTCTTCTCAAAAACCAAGATTATCCATGGAAATCAAAGATCAACCCAAAGATTAATTGATTCACCACGAAGTAACTGAAACATAAATGACATGGTTTATTAAAACAACTCCCAAAAATCAAAATCCATCAAAAAGGAAACATATATTATGAAATTTGTGATTCGGTCGAGAAAGACAAGCAGTTTCGAGAGCGTGGACTTTGGTTTAAGGTTGAACTCATGTTCGTTAACTCTTCAATCGCAAACGCGGTTTGATTCAACTATTCAAGTGGATCTGAAGCTTCTTGATTCTTGAAGAATGAGTTTATAAATGCTGAAAGGCTCAAGAGCTGCCCCCAAGATGCATCTCGAGTCAGTCTAAACATAAGTCAATAGACACGAACCTTGATGAGTTTGAAGACTAAATTGTCTACCTTTTAAACTCACTTCCAAGAAATGATACCTTGAAATATGATAGATATGATGAGTTTGGTCGGGGCGTTCAGCTCCCTTATGTCGAATAGAAACTTAAACAAAAATAACGAACATGTAAGAAAAAGCCCAAGTGATTGTGGTCCAGTGGCGAGGAGACTTGGGAATGTGTGAACAACACTCCCCAGGGTTCGACTCTCTTTGAAAACAAAAATCACAATTATTTGGAAAGTCCGGGCTTGGACCGAAGGCCCAGGCAATTTACATGGTGGTCAGTAATGGGCTATCTGACTACCCCTGGCATTAGTCGGAAAGCATTCCAAACTCGGGATAGGCAGTGTGGTAGCCAGTCCACTCTGTAGCACTTCGGTGTGTTCCTACCGGGGCTGACCGGATCAGCCGATAGGGTATATCAAAAAAAAAAAAAAAAAAAAA
>PKML01011089.1:485813-518795 GCA_002933935.1 Eutrema yunnanense | reverse complement strand
CTCTCTCTCTCTCTTTCTTTCTTCTATCTCTCAATCTACAACTCGAAAAAGTGGGACGTTTGGCAACATTGAAGCCGAAGTGGAGTGATTAAATTTTCTTCCCAGTTTCATAGGTACAAATTTTCAACTTTTGTTGCCCTAACCTAACAATCTTATGCGTCTCCATTTCTGAATCTGTCGATTGATTTTGCGTTTCTAGGAAACCCACAGAGACTGACGAAGAAGTGAAATGAGCTAATCCCGCTCTCTAGTGCTCCTTGTTTCACTGAAACCCTAGAAATTGCCTTCTTAGTTCTTTCAAGGTACGCCATTCTTGTTACTCGACTTTCCAATTTCTCTTCTTCTTCTCTGCTTGTTTGTAGTACTATTCGGTGTCGTTGATTGATTTCGTTGTGTCGAAGAGGTGTTCCGATTTTTGTTGTGTCGGAGAGGTGTTCCGATTTCCGTTGTGTCGGAGAGGTGTTCTGATTTCCGTTGTGTTTGTATTACAGTTCGTATCGCTGATTGATTACGTTGTGTTGGAAAGATGTACCTCACTCGCTATTGTTAATCGTTGTTGATTTAGAGCTAGGTTTCGGAGATTTCATAGAACTTGCATTCCAATTACTACATTAGCATCAGAATCAGCCTTTAGCATTGGAGCTCGGGGTTTGACTCCATACAGAAAACGCTTGCTTCCAAAGAACGTTCAAGCTTTACTCTGCACTAGCAATTGGCTATGCAGTTTTGCAGAATATGAAGGTAAAACTTTAAGATTTACAAAAAATATATATAATTAAATAATTTTATCAACTAATTGACATTTTGAATTGTAGGTACCATAGAGGATACTGATGAGACTGGCATTGAAGAAGACAGCGAGTAGCTCAGGAATAGAAGGATCAAGATCAGGAGATTCAAGCATGCCATGAGAGCAATGGTATTTCTTATGCTCCAGTTTGTTTGTCTTTTTATGTGTTCGAAACTTGTTTATAAATTTTCTTGCTTGACGAATTAAGTTTTATTTCAGAATTTTTTTGCAATTTAGGCTGAAGAAAAAGATCAAGTTTAAGTCGAAGATAACCTCCAAAAACATTTATTTTTTAATTTTTTGTTTCTTAAAACAATACGTTTATGTTATAATTTTGTATTGGATGTTACTATTAATTACTTATGAAACCTATTGAATTCTGCTATTAATTCAAAGGGGTGACTTAGTTCAAACTTGTACAATCACATTATTTGTACAGTGCCAATCTGAAATGAAGGAATTTTTCATTTCTATAATTACAAAATACTTTTGGTTTTTTGGTAAAATATGAAAAGATTTCATCTTAAATATATACATATAAGATCTCGTTTAGTTTACTATTAATGTTATGGTTTTCTTTAAATAACTAAAAAAAATTAAAAAAATCTAAACGGGTCTAAATAAGCCGGTCTAAGTCCAGTGGGCTTTAATTTAAACGTGTCTAAACATATACAAATATAAACGGGCTTAAAAGGGTAGTGCTCTAAACGGACATGCTCTAAACAGGCTTGGGTCGTCCGTATTAACATCACTAATGATGATGATTTTCCAGCGAATGGATGATTATCCTCTGTGGCGGTTAGATCGTCGATGAAATCTGACTCCGAATCGACCGAAGAGCTGCGAGCGTGACGACCAGGGGGAAGAGGAGTCGGCGGAGCACCGTTGGATGAGGTTTCTTCATATTGTTTGTGACACTCCGAGCTGACGTATCACGTTGAAATTGGTCTAAATTTTTTTATTAAAATTTAATTCTATAATTAAAAAATTAATATTTGTTTGGACACCAATGTGGATGCTCTCATGGATGCAAGTGCTCTTATGGGTCAACCCATTAAAACTATTAACTCATTAATTTAATTGAGTTATGGATTTACACAATCCATTTACTAAATGAATTGGGTTAACCAATCATCCATACAACACTTAACCCATTTGGATATGGGTTAGTTTGGAATGGTTTATCAATCTTAACACCCTAACCGTGAAATAATAAAATAATATTGGATACATATCTTATTATATAAAGTTGAATGCGCTCAACGCGAGCATAACACGTAAAATAATTATAACTCATGAGATCGTGACATGTGTCATCATTAAGTTAGATCGTGATATGCGTCAATGCAATACTATAAATATTTTAATTTTTAGTTATTTATTTTTAAACAGACAATATAACAAAAAATACCAAAAAGAAATTATTTTTTTAACAAAAATGGAAACTGATAAAATCGAAAAAGTAAAGTACGAGAAAAAATAGATTCTATAAAAGAATATGTAAATGGTTAAACCTATATAAGATTTATAATATATCAAATAAAACTATATTGATATTTATCAATTAGATTCAATTTTAAGTTATATAAGATTTGAATTTTGGTTCTCGAATCCTCTCATTCATTCAGAGATACGATTGTTTATGAGTAATATGAATCCATTTTGAATTTTCTTAATTGTGAAGTACAATATGTAACATCTGAATAACTAAATGAAAGTTTTACTTTAAAATCTAATTATATAGGTCATAATTATGCAGATTATCAATTAATTTTTAAAAAAATTATTTTACATGCGTATCACGCGGGACTTATTATTATTATTATTTTTTGTTAAAGGGCCTTCATTAAATTAAAGAGTCTTACAAAAATCAAATCAAACAAGAACCAAACTAGAACCAACAACCATTGAAATAAAAAGAACCAGAGCAGGGAGAGGGACAACAGTTGCACAAACACAATTGATTTCCCAAAAGAGAGAAGGGGAGGGCATAGAATAACCAGCAGCGAGATGGGAACCAGAATCCGGGAACCTGTCAACCCGAAGACCAGATATGAAGAAGACGTGGACCACAAACCAACCCCAAATTCTTCAAAGCCAAAGCCTTGTTCTTTACAACCACCAGCACTTTCTTCAAAATAAAATGAGGAGGAAGAGTGTTACCTCGATGATACATGCGGTTTCTCTCTTTCCAAATCTCGTACACACAGGCCTGCCAGCCTTGTAGAGGAGCTAAGGAACGATCCGATGAAGATGTCGCATCAGGGAGCCAAGCGATAATATCAACCCAATTCAGATGGAGTGTAGCGAGATGAAGACTGTTAAGCATACCAGTCCAGATTAGAGCTGAGAAATCACATTCAAAGTATAAATGGTTTTTAGATTCTTGAGCCAAACCGCAGAGAAGGCAAGTGCTCTCCACATCGACGACCTAAGAGACGAACCTGTCTAGAGTGGGGTTACGATTCAGAATGAATAACCATGATGTAGTAGAGTGTTTAGGGATGGCAGCTTTAAACCAAATAATATTGTGCCAAGGCAATTCTTCTCTCAATCCCCTAATCGTCGACCAAACCAGTTTTGAGTTGAAGAGACGACACACTTTATCACCAAAGGGGAGAATCTGCATCGGACGACACAAGCATTGAGACAATGTAAGTTAGCAACTGGAGTTGCATATCAGAACGCGCCGAAGGTAATATCCAGCCATCGGTAGATCGATAATCCTTTACTAGCGCATTAAGCGGGATGCCTAGAGAAGCTGGACCCGCGGGACTTATTGTAGTATTATATAACTGTAAATGTTATTTATAAACATTTTTTACTAAAAATATAAAGAAGTCGCGATAACGCAATCCTAATCTAATATAAACATACAGAAACATAAGAGAGGTTGTTAAAAATACATCCGCGGATTACTCAAACTCAATAACTAAAATCTAAAACCCAAAAGCTAAAAAACACTTTAAAAACCACAAATATTCATGGCTTATGAAAGTCAAAAGCATGCATATATGTGTACAGTGTGATGGTAGTGTAGGACCGAAAATTCGCACAGTAACATGATAGCGATTTAATCACGAATATATAAATAAACGTTAAGGAAAGACGAGTTTAAAAACGATATAAAAAATGACGAAATTAAACGAAACAATGGAGGCGAGAGAACTCTCTTTCCTTAACTCAAAGAATCTCCCAGGATATAATATTATAATATTCGATTCATGAGTCCCAGGATACAACCATTGAAACCGTTATCGCGAACACTCGATAACTAATTTGTCGAACTTAATACTACGATACTCTCGAAATAAAAGACTTACTCTTAGCAGTAGAGAATTGAAGGAACTTTTTCTTTTGCAAGTGTGTTTTCTGTGTAATCGGATGCCTTTCTCTCAAGAGATGCGATCCTATATATAGGAGAAAATATGAGGTTTAATTCCACAACTTGCTTAGCAAGCACCTTGGTTAGCAAGCTTAACCTTGTTTGGCAAGTTTAGCCTTGTGTAGCAAGTTTAGCCTTGCTTATCAAGCTTAGCCTTGATCACCAAGTTTAGCCTTGGTTGACAAGTTTAGTCATGAGCCCAATGGCCCATTTCAATTCACACTTACACATTTTTTATAAAGGCCACAACCTTTAAAAAATTGTTCCAACAATCCCCCACATGAATAGAAATGACTTTAAACATATGAAGACTGAACATACTAGACTTCACTAGACAAACTTGACTAGACTAGACTTGACTCGACTAGATTAGACAGACTTTTTGAGAGTATACGAAAATGTAACTGTATCTGAGAGGTAGCATTTTTCAGCTTTGAACCAATCATTTTTAATATCTGTCGGTTTTACTCGGCCAGGAGGTGAACATGATGTTTTGAACCACCCAAACTTTGATGTAAACCGAGACAACATATATCGCGCAGTGACATTTTCTCGTAGAACTGTGTTCTCTATTGTGTTCATTTTGGCCTTGAACATTCCTGGTTTTTCGTGAGTGAACTTGGAGAATATAGCGTCTCTTTCATTCTCCTAGAAACGGCCCTCATTTCACACTCACTAGGTGATCTGCCATCAACTTGCTTTCAGAAGTATCCTGTCATACTCCACTATTACAAAGCTATGGAATCATTAAAAGCCAACGCATATCCTCAATTCTCACATATAGCATTGTTTTATCATCCTAGGAAATGGGCAGAGACATAGTCTCACATTGCTCAATTTTGAATCAGCTCAACTTTGTTTTCCCTTTGAACCAAGATCTTGTGATCTCCAGTCACATAAGTAGGGTGTCCGTCAAACGTCATCTTTGTCTATAGGCTTTAAACCCATTCCTTTTGATGATTTTAGAATTTGATCTCGCGGCAAACTTTTGGTGAACGGATCCGCTAAGTTATCAGCCGGCTTGATGTAATTTATCGTAAGTACACTAATTGAGATCAATTGTCTAATGGTCTTATGTCATCTTCTTATATGACGCGATTTACCATTATATAGGTTACTCAGTGCCCGAGAGATAGCAGACTGACTATCACAGTGTACACGTAATGTTGGCATTGGTTTTTCCCACATCGGGATATCTTCCAAAAAGTACTGAAGCCATTCTGCTTCCTCTGCAGCTTTATCTAAGACTATAAACTCTGACTCCATGGTTGATCTGGCCATGAGTGTTTGTTTGGAAGATTTCCAGGATACTGCTGCACCAGCAAGAGTAAAGACATATCCACTCGTGGATTTTGAGTTTTTGAAGTCGGAAATCCAGTTGGCGTCACTGTATCCTTCCAAAACTGATGGTTCTTTACCATAGTGCAGCCCATAACTTTTAGTATGACATTGATATATCATGATTTTTACCCCTTTTAGGCCATGATATAAGTCCGTTTATATAGTCTTAATAGTATTTTGGAGTCTTTTAGAGTCTTTTACAGGTCATAGCACGTTGGGAACATTATTGGAGATATTGGAGCTTTCTGGAGCATTTGGAGCAAAGCAGAAGTTTGTGTTGCTGAGAACCCGATATGAAGCCTTGGTATCGATCGATACCCATCGCAGCAAGACACGACCCGCGAGTTTTCCAGGACTTGAAGAATTGCAAAAGTGCCCAGGAGTCTTTAATAATTACAAGAAGCCCCAATTCGTGTTTTAGGTTATTTATAGGGATTTTACAGCCACTTTGTAGGCTATGCTTTATTCTACTTTGATTCTACTTTTGGTTTTTGGAGAGACAACTCTGAACTCCTGTTTTTATTGATTTCTTTGATGATCTATTCAATCATGTTGCTTTCAATCTCCATGTCTGAGTAGATCCACTTTAGGTTCAGGGTTCTCATAAGGGTTTTCTCTGAATGCTAGGTTGATTTGTTTATAGGATTCACCATCTAAATAGTTCTTCGCTTAGGTTGTGTTCAAAGCTAATTCTAGGTTGACGAATCTGGAACTTAGATCTTAGGATAATTGATTAGGCACGACAGTGCGATTAATTACCTGATAGAACCTTAGGTGAGCAAATTGATTATTCGCAAAGAGATTTGGTTTAATTGATTTGTGAACATATCAAACCTGATATTAAAGCTGATTTAGACTTTAGGATTCGCAAAGAGATTTGGAATTCCTAAGATTTAGATTTAGATAATTCTCGCAACGACAGTTGGTTAATTATACCTTAGTGATTTGAGTTCAAGAACCGCGCTAAATCTGAATCATGTTAGTTAGTTTATCTGCATTCATTGATTTCCTGAGAAAAACCCTGCGCCTATATTTCCTCCAATTGAATTACAACTCTTTTAAATTTATGCACTGCTTTCAATTACATCTCTTGGCTTAGCTTAATTCGATACTATACAATCTATTGTGCATCTCTGTGAGTCTTTGTGGTTCGACCCCTAGCTATACTATAACTACTGCTTTAGTACTATTAGGGTATTAATTTGAGCATATCAAATTTGGCGTCGTTGCCGGGGAGTCAATTTCACCATTAGATTTTAGCTGAGAATTTCGACTAAGCTCATCGGTATCGATCGATACTCTGTAGTATCGGTCGATACTCGTCGTCTTCTTTTGTTGATATCGATCGACACCACTTGGTATCGATCGATACTCAACGTATTTTTTTTTGGTTACTTACGTGCCTTGTCTAGTGTTTTGTTTTCAGGTGTATGCTTGTTCGTGAAACCAGAAGCAACAAGAGCACTCAGCTAGTTGAACTGTCATTGGAACAGCTAGAACTTGTGGAACGCTCAAATAGAAAGACAAAGCAGACATCATGGATGAACAACCCAGTGGTTTTAAGAGCTGATGAAGCTGGAGTCTTGAGAGACCAAGAGGGTCAAGTGTGTAATGAGAGAGGACAGCGACTTGATGAGGCTGGAAACGTCATTGCCCCTCCTGCTGTTATTGGTCAGATTGTCGCGCCAGCTGCGCAAGCCAACGCTAGGAATGTTGTGGTTAATCGTGGTCAAATGATTGGTGAGTACAATAGGCCTGATCAGTTTTACGCCAATCGATCAGCGATTCGTCCTCCTGCGTTTGAGAGGAATGACTTTGAGCTGAAACCTGCATACTACACTCTTGTGGGACAGCATCTCTTTCATGGTCTTCCCAATGAGCATCCTATGGATCATATCGAGAAGTTCGAGGACTTGGTTACTAGCATCAAGAGTAACGGAGTGTCCTACGACTATCTTTTCTGCAAGCTCTTCCCCTACTCTCTAGGTGGAGATGCGACTTACTGGCTGAGGCAGCTACCTCCTGGATCACTGACTACCTGTGAGGAGACTAAGAAGGCTTTCCTAATCAATTTTTATGATGATGCACGATCTGAAGATCTGAGGAACAAGATCTCTCAGTTTTCTCAAGGTCCGACAGAGGCACTCAAAGCTGCTTGGATTCGTTTCAAGTCCTATCAGAGAGACTGTCCGCACCATGGGTTCACTAGGGTTCAGCTGCTAGGTATCCTCTACAGAGGGATCGATTGGAGGTACCAGATGGCTTTGGATACTGCGAGTAATGGGAATTTCAACACCAGGTATCCAGACGATGCGTTTGTACTGATTGAGAACTTGGCGTCTAGCAATAGCACCAAGAATGCTGATTTCGAGCGGAAGGATCAGGCTGGAGGAATCGACGCTTCGCAGATTGCTGAAGTTCAAGCCAAGCTGGATTTCCTAATCGGGAAAAATCAAAGAGCGGTCCACTTTGCTGCTGAGAATGAAGTGGAAGATGTTAACTACATTGGTGGTTCTGGTTTTCAGGGTCAGCGATTTGGGTACAACACCAATCAAAACTTCACCAACTATGCTCAGCAAGGAGGGTACCAATCCACACCACCCAAAGCTCATGAGAGTAAAATTGAGGGTCTGCTTGAACAGCTGGTTCAAGGGCAGGAGAAGATGATAGTAACCTTCAATGGGAAACTGGATGTTGTGTACACCGATTTGAGTGGAAGGATCGAGGCTCTCAATACCAGTCACATGATGCTGGAAACGCAAGTAGCTCAGATTGCAGCAAATGCCAAGGGAAAGTCGGTTCATTCACACAATGCACACGTCAATGCAATCAGCTCAAGTGCAGAAAATTTCGATGAGGATTCTGAAATCGCCCAGGTATCGATCGATACCAGCCAGTATCGATCGATACCAGTCCAGACACTTGCACGAGAGGATCCAAAATCACAAGTATCGATCGATACTGCTACAGTGTCGGTCGATGCTGAGACGCAGGTTGAGAAGAAGCCTGAGATTTTCAAGGAGAGGGTGTATATACCCAGGATACCTTATCCTATGCCTCGTATTATGACAAGGAAAGAATGGGAGGACGCCGGATGCAAGGCTTGTTGGAAAAATCAGTTGTGGAGCTTCCTTCCAATGATGATGTATCTGCCAGGGACGATTCAACTGCAGTAGTATCGATCGATACCCTACCTGGTGTCGATCGATACCCTACCTGGTGTCGATCGATACCCCTCGCAGATCGAGCCAGAATCTGTGAAAACACCTGAGTTGATCGAAGAAAGAGTTCGCAAGCCCAAGAAGCTAAATCCTATTCCTCGACACCTCAGAGATCCCATTTCTCCAAAGCAGCTGCGTGGCTTTGAGAAGATGGTAAGAAGGATTTCCCCTGAATCGTCTTTTGAAGAAGCTCTAGAACACTGTCCTCTACTAAGTCACTTCAAAGATTGCAGAGAAACTGAGGAAGAGATTAAGGCACTCTTCATTAAGGCTAGAGGTACACCTCCACTGAGACAGTTGACTAAGAGGGAAGACCCAGGGATCTTCTCAGTTCCATGCTCTATCTCTAGAGTTGAATTCAAAGAGTCTCTCGTTGACTCAGAAGCCTGCGTCAATGTCATGTCCAGGGCAATTGCAGAGAGATTGGGAGCTGATATTCAACCTCCAAAGACATCTATCACGTTCGCGAACGATTCCACCTCTCTTCCATATGGGGCAATCGCTGATTTGATGATCACAATAGGAGATTGCCTGGTTCCTACTGATTTTCAGGTTGTAGAGATGAATGCAAAATCTCGGGCGCAGTTGATTCTCGGAAGACCGTTCATGGCTACGGTTGGTGCCATTATGGACACACCCAGCAAGCACATCTCATTTTCATACATTGACAAGGAGGTGTACTACAAAGCCGTCCCTAGAGGAACTCCCACACGTATCTCTTGCATCGATGTTGTAATAGGAGCGACGTTGATATCAGATCCTTTGGAAGAACCTCCTGACGTACCCACTATCACAGACGTTTCATCTGAATCACCCAGCGTCCCCAAGGAAGTTGTCAAGAAGGCCAAGGCAACAAAGAAGAAAGCCAAGAGAAAAAGAGTCGAGAATCCTCATGTCACTTTGATCCCTCAGAAGTGTGATGGAGATTCGATTGAGTACAAGGTGAGGTGCAAAGGAGCCTCGAAGCCATTCTCTAAGGCTAGAATTCTTCTTACTTCAGAGCTGAAAGAGAAAGGAAAGGAGTTTGTGGAAGGCATGTTGAGCAGAACTCTGAAGCTAGCAATGTCGAGTTGTGGAGCCTGCTTTGGTGCAAGCTCGCATTCTTATCATGTCTGAGGGCGTTACAGTCAAGCTAATGACGTTAAACAAGCGCTTGGTGGGAGGCAACCCACTGGTGAGTCTGCTTTTAATTCTTTTTCTTTTTATTTTTCGTTCTGTGTCTGTGTCAGGATAAACAAGGAGCAAAAATCCGAAATCGCCTAGTGTCGATCGATATCCCAATGGTATCGGTCGACACCAATCGCGAATGGAAAAGTTCATCAAGTCGATTTAAGCTTGGTATCGATCGATACCAGGCTGTGTGTCGATCGATACTCGATGTTCTAGCAATGTAACTTCTTGTTTTTCCCAATTTTATTATGTTCTTTTGTTTTCTTTCACTGACTCTAGGCTAGATAACACTGGGGACAGTGTTGTTCAAGTCTGGGGGAGGTGTCTGCTGACATTGTTTTTGTTTTTCTTAGAGTCATAAAATAAAATAAAATTGTCGTTTTATTGAGTCAAAACTTGTTGGAGATGATGATCCTGTGCTTGAATTGTTGTTTTGATTTTGTTTTTGAGTGACCAATGTTGCAGGATCAGCTCTAGATCGACTAATGAAAAATCCAAGGACTGACCAGTTGACTAGAAAACATCCATGTCTCCAGCAGAGTTCTTCTGAAGCCTGAGCCAAATTTTTGCACTTCATCAATGTGGTTAGTGTTTTTTGAGCTTGATTCATCATTCATATCTGATAAAAGAACCCATGTGTAATAGTATCTCTCTCCCATGTTATAAGTTGATAAATAAGAGCATAAAAGATTGAAATGATTTTCTTCTGAGTAGAGGGTTAGAAAAATTTCCAGCGATCCCATTATTCTACTTAAGAGGGAATGATCACACAAAGGATTGGAAGCGAGGCTAGGATTTTCCGATGATGCCATTATTCGCCTACATCCTTTGATACATTGAGAGGGAAGAACCGGGGATTCGGTGGCCAACACCATCAATACTCGCGTCTCATATCTTGATGTGTATATGCAAAGCTGAAAATAAAAGAAAGAACATAATAAGAAATAAGTCTGGGGGAGAGAAATTGATACAAAAAGTGTGAAAAAGGGTGGTTCCTTGTCATGATATTGTCTGGTAAAGAATCTAAAAGGTTCTTAATCATTGGTTGCAGCGATGAAACTGGCGATGAGGGCTTTACTTGAACAAAGCTGTGGGATAATGTGTGGAGTCTGGGAAAGCTGCGAATGTCTACAGAGAAGTACATGGTGGTTAGATCAAAAGTTGATTAGGTGACATTTGGGTGCTTGGGAAAAGGATCTCTGCGATGGTTCATGAACAGGTGAGTCTCCGCGTTTTCAAACCTCTTTCTCTGGTTTAGGCTTCTATTTGCTTGAGGGCAAGCAAAGGCTAAGTCTGGGGGAGTTGATATATAATGGTTTTTACCCTTTTAGGCCATGATATAAGTCTGTTTTATAAAGTCTTTATAGTATTTTGGAGTCTTTTAGAGTCTTTTACAGGTCATAGCACGTTGGGAACATTATTGGAGATATTGAAGCTTTCTGGAGCATTTGGAGCAAAGCAGAAGTTCGTGCTGCTGAGAACCCGATATGAAGCCATGGTATCGATCGATACTGGCTAGTATCGATCAATACCCATCGCAGCAAGACACGACCCGCGAGTTTTCCAAGACTTGAAGAATTGCAAAAGTGCCCAGAAGTCTTTAATAATTACAAGAAGCCCCAATTCGTGTTTTAGGTTATTTATAGGGATTTTACAGCCACTTTGTAGGCTATGCTTTATTCTACTTTGATTCTACTTTTGGTTTTTGGAGAGACAACTCTGAACTCCTGTTTTTATTGATTTCTTTGATGATCTATTCAATCATGTTGCTTTCAATCTCCATGTCTGAGTAGATCCACTTTAGGTTCAGAGTTCTCATAAGGGTTTTCTCTGAATGCTAGGTTGATTTGTTTATAGGATTCACCATCTGAAATAGTTCTTCGCTTAGGTTGTGTTCAAAGCTAATTCTAGGTTGACGAATCTGGAACTTAGATCTTAGGATAATTGATTAGGCACGACAGTGCGATTAATTACCTGATAGAACCTTAAGTGAGCAAATTGATTATTCGCAAAGAGATTTGGTTTAATTGATTTGTGAACTTATCAAACCTGATATTAAAGCTGATTTAGACTTTAGGATTCGCAAAGAGATTTGGAATTCCTAGGATTTAGATTTATATAATTCTCGCAACGACAGTTGGTTAATTATACCTTAGTGATTTGAGTTCAAGAACCGTGCTAAATCTTAATCATGTTAGTTAGTTTATCTGCATTCATTGATTTCCTGAGAAAACCCCTGGGCCTATATTTCCTCCAATTGAATTACAACTCTTTTAAATTTCTGCACTACTTTCAATTACATCTCTTGGCTTAGCTTAATTCGATACTATACAATATATTGTGCATCTCTGTGAGTCTTTGTGGTTCGACCCCTAGCTATACTATAACTACTGCTTTAGTACTGTTAGGGTATTAATTTGAGCATATCAGACGTACATAGTCCAATACTCTTGTTATGGCTTTCCAGTGTTTATGTCCTGGATTACTAGTGTAGCGACTCAATACATTAATTGTGTACGCTTAATTGGGTCTAGTACAATTCGTTAAGTACATCAGACTTCCGATTACACGTGCATACTCCACTTGTGACACGGCTTCACCCGAATTTTTCGTCAGGTGAAGATTATGGTATACGGGAGTTTTTGCAATCTCACTTGAGTAGAGTTTTTGCAATCCCACTTGTTTAGGTCCATACAATGACTTCACAAGTCGACAGAATTTGTGTTCTTGTCGTGGGATAACAAACCCTCCGAGTTGTTTCATATAAATCTCCTCTTCTAATCACCATTTAGAAATGCAGTTTTCACATCCATTTCATGGATTTCTAGGTATCTTAATGCTGCAATTCCGATCAGCATTCGAATTGAAGTTATTCTCGTTACCGGAGAAAATGTGTCAAAGAAATTCAGGCCTTCTTTTTGCTAGAATTTTTGCACCACAAGCCTAGCCATGTACTTATCGATTGAGCCATCGGTTTTCAACTTTGTTTTGAAAATCCATTTACACCCTAGGGCTTTGAACTCGTATGGTATTTCGGTTATCTCATATGTATTGTTTTGCATAATGGATTTGATCTTACTATTAACGGGTTTCTTCCAAAAAGGAGCGTATGGTGTAGACATGGCTTCAGTGAAATTTCTCAGTTCATTCTCTAAAAGAAAGACCATTAAGAAATCTTCACCATAAGATTTTTCCTTACGAGTTCTTTTGCTACGTCTAGGTTCATCTTCAAGTTCTTCTGCATCATCTAAAAATGTGCCAGAAGTGCTCGCCTCATTTACAGAGGTAATTACATCTCTTTCTTCACGAGTTCGTTTCATATTTTTATCTTTACACGGAAACACGTGCTCAAAGAAAGAAACATTCCTTGATTTCATGGTTGTATTCAAATTGATATCCGGTACATCTGATTTATGAACCAGAAACCGATAAGCACTATTATTGTGTGCATATCCGATGAAAAAACAATTCACCGTCTTAGGTCCAATTGTGACATTTTTAGGAGGTGACACTGCAAATTTTGCCATACACTCCCACACTTTCAGGTATTTGTAGGAAGGTACAATACATTTCCAAAGTTCATATGGTGTTTTACCAATAACTTTATGTGGTAAGTAAAGCTTCCCCCCACATTTCTTGAGATAACTCAGAATCATGCATCTTTGCATTCATCATCTCACTAAGAGTTCAAATTTTTTTTTTCCGCAACTCCATTAGATTCAATTGAATAAAGAGCAGTTTTTCCGACGAATAATGCTATGTTCTCTAAAGAACGCATTACATTATCATCAAACTCGCCACCTTTATCACGTATAACTATTTGCATAGTTTTCTCAAGTTGGTTTTAAAATTTCATCTTGTATGCTTTGAACTTTTCAAAATCATATTCTTGCTTCTTAGCAAGTACACACATCTATCACAATAGATATCATCATTGTGGTAACAGCGTAATGCCACCATTCAATTTGGTTATTCTCAACCATATTGACTTTAGAAATTACACTACGCGTATCAATTTTAGTCAGATTGATCTGGGATATTCCAATGTCTCTGTGTGGTCAATCTTGAGCTTCACTTGGCCACAACCTTCAATCTTGGACGAGCCGGTGTTACCCATTAACAGCCGCTCCTCACTCTTGCATTTTTGATAAGTGCTAAACATAACTCTATCAATGCATATGTGAGTGGTGGCACATGTGGTGTACCACCAATCTTTAGGGTTGTCCTCAACCGTGTTGACCTCTGTGACCATAGCGCACATGTCATCTTGAGTCAGGTTGGCCATAGCCTTCCCTTTCTCTTTGCGGTTGTCAATTAATCTTGCTACAACTTGCGCTAGCTTTATGACTAACCTTGTCACGCATGCGACACTTTCCCAAGAACTTCATTGCACCCTTTCGCTTCATAAAGCTAATAGAGGCTTTCAGGGAATTTTTCCTTCTCCCCATGTCCTTGTGAACAACAACATTAGCAGTGTGCTCACACTGAACACCATCTGCCTTGCGGTTTCGAGACTCGATCCGCAGCCTGACTATCAAGTCTTCAAGGGAAATTTCATTCCGCTTGTGCTTGAGATAGTTTTTGAAATCCACCCAACTTGGGGGAAGCTTCTCAATAAAGCAGTTCACTGTGAAACTATCACTGATATACATGCTTTCATCATCTATCTCATGCGTTAGCAATTGTAGTGATTCCACTTGTTCCATGATGGGTTTTGAATCCACCATTTCAAAGTCTAAAAATTTCGCAATTGTGAATTTCTTACAGCCTGCGTCTTTAGACTTATACTTCTTCTCTAAGGCAATCCAAAGTTCCTTTGAAGTGTTGACCGTACTGTAAACAGCGTACAATGGGTCTATCAGGCGACTTAGAATCAAGCCTTTGCACAGAGAATCTCTTTGGTTTTGTTCTCGGTATTACTTGTCATTCCGCGAAGACAAAATAAACACAACCTCTAATCAATGACGATTTAATTAGAAAAATAATTAAATCACAAGAGTTTTGATACGAAATTAAATCGCAATTTAGAACCCGCTATCAAACTAGTTACAACTGCTAAAAGCGCGTTTTGTATCGAATCTCCTCAGAGCGTTCTAATTCGAACATCCGCAGAGTGTTCGTAAAACGTTTAAGTGAACGCGTTTGATAATCGTTTCAGAGAACACGATTTGCTAGTTTAAGCGTTCGCAAACGTTAAACAATTGGCGATTGTCGAAGCGTTTTACAGCGTTCGCAAACCCAATGAACGTTTATTAATCGCAATTAATAACGTTTGTAAAAGATGTTAAAGTAAAACCGCTTCTACTACACGTTTGAGAGTCGCTAGTTTAGTGTTTGATAACGTTTGAGTATCACAAGCGGTAGAACGTCTTTTTATAATATTGTTAAAATAAAATTGCTTCTACAACACGTTTGAGAGTCGCTAGATTAGCGTTTGATAACGTTTGAGTATCATAAGCAGTAGAAGAATCGTTTTAAAAAAATCGTTTGAAAACGTTTATTTACTCGCGATTAAAATCCGTTTGATGTTTATGAAACAGAAAACATATTTCTTTGAGTTAAGATTGTAGGACCAAAAATTCGCACAGTAACAGGATAGCGATTTAATCACGAATATATAAATAAACGTTAAGGAAAGACGAGTTTAAAAACGATATAAAAAATGAAGAAATTAAACGAAACAATGGAGGCGAGAGAACTCTATTTTCTTAACTCAAAGAATCTCCCGTAGTGCGACGGTATAATATTCGATTCATGAGTCCCATGATACAACCATTGAAATCGTTATCGCGAACACTCGATAACGGATCTGTCGAACTTAATACTACGATACTCTCGAAATAAAAGACTTACTCTTAGCAGTAGAGAATTGAAGGAATTTTTTCTTTTGCAAGTGTGTTTTCTGTGTGTAATCGGATGCCTTTCTCTCAACAGAGGCGATCTTATATATAGGAGAAGATATGATGTTTAATTCCACAACTTGCTTAGCAAGCTTAGCCTTGTTTGGCAAGTTTAGTCTTGTGTAGCAAGTTTAGCCTTGCTTATCAAGCTTAGCCTTTATCACGAATATATAAATAATAAACGTTAAGGAAAGACGAGTTTAAAAACGATATAAAAAACGACGAAATTAAACGAAACAATGGAGGCGAGAGAACTCTCTTTCCTTAACTCAAAGAATTTCCCGTAGTGCGACGGTATAATATTCGATTCATGAGTCCCATGATACAACCATTGAAACCGTTATCGCGAACACTCGATAACGGATCTGTCGAACTTAATACTACGATACTCTCGAAATAAAAGACTTACTCTTAGCAGTAGAGAATTGAATGAATTTTTTCTTTAGCAAATGTGTTTACTGTGTGTAATCGGATGACTTTCTCTCAACAGAGGCGATCTTATATATAGAAGAATATATGATGTTTAATTCCACAACTTGCTTAACAAGCTTAGCCTTGTTTGGCAAGTTTAGTCTTGTGTAGCAAGTTTAGCCTTGCTTATCAAGTTTAGCCTTTATCACCAAGTTTAGCTTTGGTTGACAAATTTAGTAATGAGCCCAATGACCCATTTCAATTCACACTTACACATTTTTTATAAAGTCCACAAGCTTTAAAAATTGTTCCAACAGGTAGTGCGGGATGCTACCTTTTACATTACGAATGAGATTAAATGACTGGTGGGACAAAGATTTTTGATAGGAGAAATTGAAATACATTCGGCAGGAGACCAAAACCGCGTACGTTACCAAACCGTCCCTACCGATCACCGATCACCGATCACCGACCACCGACCAATGAACCTAAGATGATCACGTGACCATCACGCTACCTACACTCGTCGAAGTTAGGCAAATCCACCGAGAATACATTGTAGCATCCATCAACGACCATGTTTTTGAGAAAGGGTTTTTAAAATCCATGTTGTTGTTGCAATTTCTAAGTTTGGCTTTTTACAATCCAAATACGTGTTAGTAATACTTTATGTATATGTGGGTATGTGCTTCTCCTACTGGCCCTGGGTTCGATTCACGTTGGGAGGGGTCTTCTCCAAAGGAGTGACTTTAACATATTTTGGGCCCCGCTCTGGGGATGTACGGGCCTACGGGCTTAGAACCTCGGCGATTCAAAAAAAAAAAAAAAAAACTTTAATTGTTATCTTTTTCTTTTTTTTTTGCTAAGCATTGTTAACGTATTTAATTACATTCTTTTGTGTTAACAAACTGCAGTGACTTGCATGAACTCTTTAACTAAAATAGTTTTGTGACTTTGTCACAATGCCTACAATACCGTTTAAAGTCCCGGCGACAAGATTTGAGTCAATAATTATTGACTAAATTACGTCTAAAACAATCTTAAACTAATTCAAAGCCCTAAGGCCTCAAATATCATAGGATATTAAGGGGAAAATAAGAATAAGGAAGATTGAGGTAAATATTAACAATTGACCATATTATTAGTAATCTAGTAATGGATAAATGAATATTAAGTAACTAGCAAAGAGAAAAAAAAAATCAACCCATAAATATCTTTTTATTTTAAATAATTACGAAATTGTCATTGATATGAACATTCCTTTTTCGATGAGATGAATCGGCCACACTGTTCACCGGCAACAGTGGTATCGCAATAATTTTATGTTTATCGTGTTATCATAATTACCATGATAACAATTATAATAACAATTTATATAAATGTTAACGTGCTAACAATAATATATGATATTTGTAACTTGAATAACGAGATAACTTTTTAGTTAGCGAGTTAAAATACTGAGTATATCAAATAACATTTAAATTAACTATTAACTTATCAACTATCATGATACATATGCTGGAATGACAGATTAGTTATATCGATAACTTGAATAACGAGGTAACTTTACGTGTTTACGCGTTAAGATACTAAATATATTGTATAACATTTACATTAACCCGATAACTTATCACTTAACAGAGAACAACACATAATTAAATTAAAAATTTGAACGATTCAATTGAAACACAAGAGAAGATATGTGAAATTGAAGGACATAATCTTATTTTTCGACGAGATTCTTCTTTAATTGGGGGTAGGAGTGAGATTTGAGAACGTGGTTAAGAAACAATTAGAACCAAAGAAAATAATTAAATTCAATCAAAGATGTGAGAAGAACCTGGTGGCCGAAACATATGCCGAGCGAACATCTTCTTCTACCATCTTCTTCTCAGAAATCAATTGATGCAGAGATAAAGCGGCGGAGAAATATATTGTTTCGTCGGAGAAGAAAGAGATATGATAAATGAGTGATTTTGTATTTAAGGGGTTAAACGTAATTTTCCTTGATAAAACACTGTATAAAAAGTGGTCAAACTTATTCATCTAATTTTCGAATTATTGGTTACCATATATTGGTATTTCTCTAATATTAATGCATAAAAGGATTAATAAATAAATAAGTAAACTACAATGTAAAAATCAAAGGGAAAAAATGTCAATAATATCTCAACTATATAAAATTTGTTAAAAAAATACATGAACTATTTAGGATCTTCAAAAATACAAAAACTAGTTAAAATTTCTAATTAATACTCAAAAGTTTTTAAAATTTCTAATAAAATACTCAATTTTTTTAAAAAATGAAGGTTTTATGCGCATCATGTGTGTATCATTATTTTGAAAAGTGTGGGTATGAATTAGCACACCAAAATTGTTAGAGAATTAATCGATACCATTTGTCTAAATTGAGGCACGAATTAGCCGTTTTCACCGTAAAATTGAGGTTTCCAACTAAAACCTCCATTTTTTAAAGTTTGAGTAATAATTGGAATTAAATAATTTGTGTATTTTTTGAAGAACCTAAATAGTTGATGTATTTTTTAGCAAATTTTATAAAACTGAGATTTTTTTAAGGTTTTTATCCAAAATCATAACAACTTTCCTTCGTTCGTAAAGTCTATCTGGAGTTGGTGCTTTAATTTAATGTTTTTCCACATGTCAAATGGCCCAAATCTAACTAACGGATGGAAGTTGTTTCAATTTTTAATTGGATTATATATATCAAAAATAATCTTAAACTAATTCAAAGCTCCAAAGCTCAAAATCATACAATATTAATTGAATAAAAGAATTGCACTAGAATAATATTATTCTCTACTACAGAGACCAAAGACCCCAAACATTTAGAGATTCGTTCCCTTTTTTCAAACCATAGTAGAGCAAACCGACGTCGTAGGATCATACAAAGCAGGAAGCAAAAACTTCCTGCCGTTTGCACCATACGCATTAAAACTACCTCCCGTCGTTGTATCCACAAGCAGATCCCCAGCGTAACCAGGATAAGCTCCTTTCCCGTAAACGCCAGGACACGCAGACGCAGCTTCGAGCGGTGCGTTTTGTGGGCCCTGGTAATAACCGTTACCAAACGGGTTCGTCGCGGTTCCGGCTAAAAGACTGGCTAAGTTAATCACCATACCATCGAGTCCAACGTCGTTGTTCGGCGCCACGAGCGGCGGATTCTGAGGACCGTAAACCGGCGCGTGAAACGGCCACGCGCATTGACCCGGACATTGCGTTTCGGAGTTTCCGACCCAAATGTAAGCGAATTTGGAGCCCCGTTTACCCGAATTACCACGAGCGTATCCGTGGGTCCCGCATCGACTCATACCGAATCCTGTCACCGCCACGTCAGCTGAAGTCAAAACGACGTTGACCGCGTCGTATTGATCTCCTTTCGAAGCTAATTTGCGGATCTCTCTATCGGTTAGAGATTTTCCGAGAGAGTAAGCCTCGTCGAGGATTTGGGTCTTGAGAGTGAGCGAGAGAGATGAAGAAGAAGAAGGGTTTTTATCTCCTGCGGCGAGTTTGTAGTATTTCTCTGTGGTTTTCCACCACGTGGCGACAGATGGTTGGTTGAGAGTTTTCGAAGAGGAATGTGAGAGTGAAGTGATGAAATCGGAGATGATTGCTCTTTGAGATGGCTTGAATTTGCCGTACCAGATTAGGTTAACGGAGATTTTGCCGGAGAGAAGAGCTCCTCTGTGGTATTTCAATAGTTGAAACTGGTTTGATTCTTGTTTAGCTAGTTTCCTAGCAGAGATTGAGATTTGGAACAGAGACAAAAGTAAAAAGAGTTTAATAACTAACGAATGCATTTTCTTGTTTAGGAGAAAAAAGAGAGAGAAGCTTTGCTTTTGATGTTTTAAGATTGGTTTGTGAAGAAATGTGGAGTGTGATGGTGGTTATTTATATGACCTTGTGAGTGGATGTGTGTTTTATAATTTAAATAAAAATTAGATTTTTGAATGGAAATTAAATAATAAAGTGATGTTTATATGCTTTAAAGTGAAAGAGAAAGAGAAGTTGCAGAGAAATAGGAAAGATGAAAGAAAAAAGAGTAATGGTCCATTGTACTGTTGCCAGCTAAGGAATGATCCATAGTCGCACACTTTTTTTTTTTCATTACAACTTTGGTTTATGTTAAAATGTAAATTTTTTTTTTTTAAGTTACGTTATTTTTTAAGCTGTCATTATGAACTACTTCCATTATATAATGAGAGTTGTAGTAAGATTTTATTTTTGTAAAAAAAAAAGATATCGTTTTGTATTTTGAATTTTTAGAAAAAAATCCAGTTTTTTATTTTAATTTAGTAAATAGAGAGAAAATATTATAAATATATTCGTTAAGTGTCTAATAAAAAAATATTTTTTTTATAATATACTCTAAAACTACACTTATAATAAAATGGAAGTAATATAATAACAAATGTTACATAGGATTTGGATAAGACTCTCGGAGGCTCGAATGAGACAAAGGATTCTTGTGGTAAGAAAAAATAACATTAAAAAGATGTTCATATTATGTTTTTTTAAAAATAAAAAATTAGAAACTGAATCAAGTTGGAACAATAAAAAAAACTGTTAATGGAATAATACTAAGTATGTACTTCCTCCGTTTCTTTTTATAAGTAGTTTTAGAGATTTTGTTTTGTTTCACAATATAAGACCATCTCCAATAGCTAGGTAAATTGGGTGTTTTTCAATCCAATAGAAAAGCAAATGAAAAAGGCAAATGCCCAACTCATCAATGGAAGAGAAATTTTCCCTTCAAGGAAAATCTGACAGCCCCATTAAATTGTTGACGTGTCTCTTTATGATTCGATGATTATTATTTTGTTTTCTTTCTTGTTTTTCTTTTTCCCATCTTTCTTAAATGGTATTTCTACATAATAATTGATCAAAATTAAATATATTTTTTACATAATTATTTTTTATTTTTTGACATCTATAAATAGAGCTTATTTTCGTATCATTTGGACACTAAAAAAAATCTCAAGTTTTAACACTTTCTTCTTCTCCTACATTATCACTTTTTGGTTTTTTTTTTTTTTTAATTTTCAACATCCATATGGATCCATCTCGCAATTACAATTTCCGACCAAATTACGGTGTGTGATTATAAATATATTAATAGTAATAGTATTTATAAAATGTATAACATATATAAAATAATAAAACATATATAAAATAATAAAAATAAAATAAATAAATATAAAATGAATTATATATGATGGAGTGACGTGGACGAAATAAAAAATGAGTTGGAGGAAAGAGAAAATGATTTGCCTTCCTATTGAAGATGATGTGGAAAGAGAATAAAGTGATGTAGAGGGAATATAGGATGAGAAATTTGCCTTCCTATTGAAGATGGTCTAAGTTGTTTTCATATTTCTATGTAACTTTTACCTTTATCGAATACTGTGTGGCCAATAATATTCTGTAGTTTTTTTAATGATTGGCTGAATTATTTTTAATTTATATATTAAATGATATTTTTTGGTAAAAGATGAATTTTTTAAGTTTTGTGTTTTTAGCCAAAACTATTTATAAAAAGAAACGGATGGAATATTATAGATACTGTACAAAATGAATAAACGTTTTTAATTTTGTCAGAATGAGTTGATAAATTTCTTTAAAAGAGGCATCAAAATTGACCGTATCGATAAAGTGTGACGGAATATACAGCTTAGTTACAGACAGCATTAGTATAAAATGACGAAAATGCCCTTGTTAGCAAGCTGTGTTTGTCAAGATTTAATAAGCGCGTGGCAGTTAAAAGAAAAATGTGAAACTTCCGAGAGACGTTGAGGATTTTAAATTATTGGACAGCCTGGATAATAAGTAAAAGTATGAAATTAAAAAAGAATATATATATATATATATGTTTTTGGGTACATAGACAATTTTTACTAGGACGTATATTCTTTTCTTTTTTTTTTTGGTCAACTTTAGGACGTATATTAAACTACAAAGATAAATTATCCGGAACCAAAGAAATTAAACCGAATATTAACTTGTGCACCACGGTTGTAATTAGGCTTAGATAAATTATCCGGAACCAAAGAAATTGAACCGAATCAAATTAAGAGGAACCAAATTAAAACCGAACTAGTACCAGAATGAATATCTAAAATATTTGAAATACAATTATATATCTAAAATATTAAATATATTTAGATTTGAAATAACCAAAAGATTAGTTTTTTTTATATTTCAGATAGTTCAGATAATTTAGGTAAAAAAATCTTATCCAACCCGAATCCAAATATATTTTAGATCTAAGAGAGTTCTTCAATATATTATCTGAACCAATCCGAACGGCAAGTTTATCCAAACCAATGTTTCTTTGATTAAAATATAGTTTTTAAATCTCTATACCTTAAATACCAGAGATTCGACCAAAAAATAGAACTGAACCAAAACGAATATTTATCCAATTTTATTTTTAATATAACAACTTTAATTTTGACACGGAGAATCATGACAAACGATTTTTTTTTGTACCATACTGTACTACACAATTTCTGTAAATTTACTACTATTAATTTGTTTTATTTGAAAATTGAATTCTATTCTATACTTTATGATATAGATGCATTAATGAATTATTAGTTAATTACCGTAAAGATTTTCACAAAAATAAAATATTATAAATTTTGAACGAATAAAGATGATATAGGAAAGTGAGTTGGGAGAGCTATGGGAAAGAGTGTACAGCTGGCAAAGAGCCGATAGAGAGTAAACCTAATCCATAGGTAGAGAGAGAGCATTCACTTGACACGATGTCGACACGTGACATCACGCGCTTCCACGTCATCAATTGTGAGTACTTGGAGAAGGTGAAAGCTCGTGATTTGGAGCTTGCAAATACATTAGCTGGACAATGGTTGGCTCTCTCACACATTATTCGCCGACCGTAACCGATTAAGTTTTTTTTTTTTTTTAACAAAATTAAATACAAACCCAATAAAACATAAATTGAATTGAGACTTGGAGTTCGGTTGAATGCTTTTGGTGGTTGATGTTTTGATTGGTTATTCTTGAGATTATGGTCTTGTGGTGTAACTCCGTTGCTACTAGTTCTATGGGAAAGTTCACGAGAGTTTTCTTTTTTAGAGTTTCATGGTTTTAAGCTTTGGAGTTTTATGTTTTTAAATCATCTTTTATGTTTTTTTAGATTTTATCTTCTCGTTTGTTGGGGCTTTGTCACCCTTTTTTGGACTTTGTTTCCGAGATTTTCTTATTTTCGTCGGTTTTGTGTAGTAAAAACGTATTATATCCCTATATATTTTCTTTGTGTTATATAATAGAAAATATTCAGATGAAAAAAAGAATTGAGACTTAAAAACGTTGATGTTTTTTTCAGTATCAATCGATTTGTTTTTTCCTAACATTTGGAGGAACGAAAATAACATTTTATAAATATTTTGCCAGTTTGTTTGAACATTGGTTTAGTGTTTATAAAATCACACAAATTAGTCATATCTAGACTTAAAGCATGCATTCTCAGTTTTACGAAATTTTATAAATATTTATGGAGTCAAAATTAATTCTCTAAAAATTTATGAAATAACAGGTAAATCACAAAAGATTGAATTCATACGTAGATAATCCGTAAACCACCGCTTTCTGATTGGTTGTGACTGTAGAAACTTTTATTTTTTCTTAAAATCCTTAAAGTTTAATTTTCTCCAATCATACTTTTAGCAATTTAACAGTCCTAAAAGTTCTCCTAATTTTTCTCACAACAACTTTTCACATTTTTGTTTTTGTTACGTTACTTTTTTTAAAAAGCCAACAAATTTGTGATTTTGGCCTGATTGGTAACAGCTGTAACTTTCAGTTTTATGATGTGGTTTTTTGGCTGTAGGTTTTTTAGTTGTAGGATTTTGGCTGTATGATTTTGGATGTGGCTTTTTAAAAAGTGAAAGAGATAAAATATGGGCTGTGGAAATATAGCTCTCTACAGCTAAAAAATGATACAAATGGCTGTAAGTTTAAAAATCTGTAAAAATCATAATTGGAAACAAAAATTAGCTGTAGAAATAAATATGGTTGTGTGCAGCCTTTAAAGCTCCTTCCAATCAAGCCCTAATTTTTTTTAAAAGTCACAACCATTATTTTATGGGATAATTAGAAATATATGACCAATTTAGGAGACTATTGTCCTTTTAAAACTTAAAATTTTAATTTTTTTCCATTAAAATTTAATTTAATATTAAACCAATTTTATCCCTAATATTGAATTACTTAATATTAACATATGTTTTAGGGAAAAAAGCTTAAAAATACACGAACTCTACAAAATCTAGACGTTTAATACACGAACTATTTTGACACCCAGAAAAATACACAGACTAACATTTTAATACTCAAACTTTTAAAATTCGTAACTTTAACATCGATTCCGTCAGCTCCGTTAATTTGTCGAATGGATGTTAAAAAACACCGTTTAGAGTAAAAAAACGTGATATTATAACAGGTGAAAAAACCATTATTGCAAATCTTCTGAATTTTTCTTGGTTTTTTTTTGTCTTACTGATTTCTGTTTTTCTCGGTGACCAGAATCCTGTTTGTGTTTTTTTTTCTCTTCCATTTTAATCAATTGTTTTCATTTTCCCCACGTCGTGAGCAGATTTGTTACTTTGTTTAATCAATTGCTTTCATTTTCCCCAGATTTTTGACGAACTTGATCCATTTATTCTCTCGAGATCTATGGCGGAAGAGCATCGATGTCAGACGCCGGAGGCCACCGTCTCTGTGCTAACAACTGCGGCTTCCTCGACAGCTCCGCCACCATGAATCTCTGCTCCAATTGCTACGGCGATCTCTGCCTTAAGCAACATCAACAATCCTTCATGGTCCCTCAGCTGAACTGGAGGTAACTGCGAAGAACGTGCCGATGACCGTGAATCCGGCGCCGACGACGGCGGAGCAGCAGCAGAGACGGCTGAATCGGTGCACGACGTGCATGTGTCGGGTTAACCGGAATCAAGTGCCGGTGCGGGACGATTTTTTGCTTCCAGAAATTGATTTACCTCCATAAATTCCTGTGTCGAGAGAGAGAGATCCATCTTCGATTTTCCTGTCGAGAGAGAAAGAGATCCATCGAGAGAGAAAAAAAATATAGAAATTGATTTAGGGTTAGTGGGATAAATGTATTTGGGGAAAAATAAGTCAAGGGCAACAATGGTCTTTTCATCTGTGATAATTCTACGTTTTTTTAGTCTAAACAGTGTTTTTTTAACATCTGTTCGACGAATTAACGGAGTTGACGGAATCAGTGTTAAAGCTACAAATTTTAAAAGTTTGAGTATTAAAATAAGTGCCAACGTTAGTCTGTGTATTTTTCTAGGTGTCAAAATAGTTCGTGTATTTTGCTAGGTGTCAAAATAGTTCGTGTATTAAACATCCAGATTTTGTAGAGTTTATGTATTTTTAAGCTTTTTTCCCTATGTTTTATTAGAAAATAGTATTTTTGCTCTACCAAATTTCCACAATCATATCTTCTCATCCTTGATTTGTGTGATATACCTGAGTAAGTTTTAAATCAGGGAGATGTGATTGTAAATTTTGATGATCTACCCGTGGGATGTGAAGGGAGCTGTACCCTTCCGATCCAGTGAACGCATAGCATTCCGTTATCTCATCAGTCAAAAGTGAAGACCTCTTTTCCTTGTCCACAAGTATAATGATTTACTTTGCTTTTCCTCATATGTGGCTTTTTATTTTACTTAATAGATTTGCAGGTGATATCGCAGAGCTTGGTATTATTAGAGCAGGTGAACATAAGAAAGTTCAAGTAGTTCTACGGCCAAGAGTGCACCTGGTACGACTCTCTGCATCTACCATTTTAAGCTTTCCGTGTTCCATGCCTAGTAAGCTAATTACTAAAGCTTCATTTGCCTTTCGTAATTTTAAATAGGTCCCGTTCCATATTGATGGAGGTCAGCCATCATACATTATAATTGCTGGTTTGGTGTTTACGCCGCTCTCAGAACCCCTGATAGAGTATGTTCTCCTCAGCTTGCTAATATGCAAAAGGAGATAGAAACTTTCTTCATTATTTCGCAAACGCCTAATTGTTTTTTTTGTGTGTGTGTTTTTCTGTATGAACAGGGAGGAGTGCGAGGACACCATAGGCGTAAGCTTGTAGAAATCCAAAGTCACATTTTGTGACGAAGAGAATTAGGGATAACCTGACAAAGTTAAAAACGCTATAGAGAACGTAAAAAGAAATAAAAATATATTTTAAAAGATTTTTTCAATTAATCCTATATTTTCTCAGATTTTGTTAACTATATATTGTACGTTCCATAGAACAAAGACAAAATAGCAGAACTCCTCATATTCTGCAAAAAGTAGAATGTAGATAAATATGTAGAATATGTATTCCAAAATCTGTAGAATGCAACACAAGTTGTAGAATATATATTCTATAGGCCAAGTAGAATGCAGAACAAGTCGTAGAATATTGATTCTACGTTTGATAGATTATAGAAACAATACCAGAAAACATATTCTACAGAATCGTAGAATTGGTAAAATTTGTAGAATGTGTATTCTACAAATCGTATATTTGGTGAACAAAATATTTTTAAAATCAGAATATTTCCTTAAACAATTATGGAATATATTTTTAATTCTTTTTTTGGAATTTTCGAATTTTCTAAGTAATTTAAAATATTAATTTTATAATTTGTAACATTAATTAAAGGGTACTTGAGTCAAAAAAGTGACAAAAGTCCACAAAAGTCCACAAAATTTTAAGGGGACAAGAGTCTCTTAAATTGATCATATATTTATAACTAGGATTTAACCCGCGCAAATTGTAGCGCATAATAATTTTTTTAAAAGAAATTGTTTTGAAATTAAAGAAAATTATTTTTATTTGTTTACAATATGACTAACTAATGATTATATATAAAGTTGTCATTTTGTAATAATTTTTTCATTTAACCGTTTTGCAATGAACTAAAATATTTGTGTCTAACTTTTTATAAAATTAGTAAAAGATTTTTCAAATTTTATTTTGATATATATTCAAATAAAATGTAATATATTATAATAAAAAATATAGAAAGATTTTGAATATGTTTTTTTCTTTGAATATATATGGATTGATTATTATTTTAAAGCCAAAAATTTTTACAGCAATTTTTTAAAGCAAACAAAATGCGTGCAAACAAAATTTTTACAGCAATTTTTTAAAGCAAACAAATTTTTACAGCAATTATTTTAAAGCAAACAAAAATATGACAAGATTTATAATTTCCCCTTATTTTAAAGCCAAAAATTTTTACAGCAATTTTTTTTTAAGTCTACAATCACAGTCACAACCAATCAGAGTCGTGCGTCATACTAACGTTAGGTAGAAATATTATTATAGACCGGCCTAATACAACACTAACATGTCCTTCTCACCCGGAGTTTTGCGAATTAAGTTGAATTAGGATTTAACCCGCGCTAATTATAGCGTGGAGTATTTTTTTTTAAAGAAATTGTATTAAAACTTAAGAAAATTGCTTTTATCTGAATTTTACAACATAACTAACTAATGATTATAGATAAAGCTGTAAATTTGTAATAATTTATCTATTTAACCCGTTTTGCAGTGAACTAAAATATTATTCGGGCTAACCCGCAAAAACTTATAATCTTGAAAACATAACTCTAATATGCACCGTTAAATGACTCTAGTTCGACCAAAAAAAAATGACTCTAGTTTTTTGTGGTTAGTCTATGAACTTTAAAAAAAATAGTNTATACAAAACTAACCCTATTTCGAAGTATTTATTTTATTAGTATTCACTTGGGTTAAAAAAATATACAATTTCCTAAATTTTAAAATGACAAAACTGGACTTTTAAAAACCAACTAATTGAATAAATAGTCAACCAAAGAAAAAAAAATTCAAATTGTGGATCACTCACTAAACAAATACATAAATAAACATAAAATTAAGAAAACAAAACAAAACAAAACAAAACTTAAGAGTAAACAATATACATTTCTTAAGCTAATAGAGACAAATCCATTAACAATAATACTAATAAAACTAAAATAATATTATACCAAATTTTTTAAAAACAAAATTGTGTTCACGTCCGCGCGTAGCGCGGATCACACACTAGTATATTATAATGAAAAATATAGCAAGATTTTGAATATGTTTTTTTCTTTGAATATATATGGATTGATTTTTATTTTAAAGCCAAAAAGTTTTATTTTTTAAAGCAAACAAAATGCGTGCAAACAAAATGCTATTTGTGAATTTCTTAGAGTTTGTATTGTTCCTAAAGCTTTGTTTTGATGCTATTTTAAAGCATTTTCATTTTATATTATAATATCTCATTTAAGTATAGGTTAAATAATATTTCATATAGATACTCTATAGATAATATGTTCAATCTTCAATTCTTCAATTCTTCAATTTTTCATTAATGGCAAATCTTTATTATCTCAACTAAATTTCGATGGATGATTATTTCGGCGTGTCGCATGTCGCAACAAAACACGATAAGAGATGCCTTGTTGCTTACCGCAGACACGAAGATACGATTATAATTTTCAACACGATAGTATGCACTCATTCGTAATATTTTGAAAACCATTAGGGAATATACAAGATTTCCGTTAGGATAAGGTTAACATAGTTTTTAGGACCTTAAAGAAGATGGCTGGACCGTCGTTTCTCGAAGATGGTACTCCTACCACTACAAGAGAACATCCACAAGTGACGGCAGTTTTCGTCGGAAATCCATTAAAATAGGCATTTTCCGATGGATTTATGATGGGACAAAATCCGTCGGTTATACCTCGTCGAAAATTGATTTTGGTCAGAATTCCGTCGGAACATTCCGACGGACAACAGTCGTCGGAAACTGGTTGGAATATTTCCGATGAATTATCGACATATTACTGTTTGATCGTTACGCGTCGGAACGTCACTACAAGAAAACATGGGTATTTTCGACGGAAATTTCCGACGGTTTATCGACGGATTTCCGACAAACTTGTCATCTGTCGGAAATCCGTCGGAAAAGTATACCGGTCGGAAATCCGTCAGAAAAGTATAACCGTCGGAAATTTCCGACGACCATAATCCGTCGGACACTTTCCGACAAATTTCCGACGACTTTCCAAGAAATTCTGATGTTGCCGACATACTGACGACGGATTTTTGACGACAGCCATCCGTCGAAAATTTCCGACGGATTTCCGACGGATGTCCGACAGATGGTGACTTTGCCGACATAGTTGCCGACATGGTTGCCGACATCGATAATATCTACTTTAAATCCGTCGGAAATCCGTCAGAAATCCGTCGGAAAATGCCAAAAATTTTCCTTATAAAAACGTATCCACCCCTCATCTATAATCACAACAAAAAAAAATCTCTCTTATCTACTTCCTTACGAAAATTTCTTCTTCAAATCCTTATAATTATTTTCGATCATGGATGGACAAGCCTCATCAAATTCTGGACACGGGCCTAGTTACGGAGGAATTCAAAGAAGGTCTGCAGGAATTCATAGCATTTGCGGGTATGCAGAAGAAAGCAAAAAAAAAACGGTAAAATCTATTGCCCTTGTACCAATTGTGGGAATCGTAGATTTATCGTGATAGATGAAGTATGGTCACACTTGTATTGTCATGGGTTTATGCCGGGTTACAAGATTTGGTATTATCATGGAGAAAATGATACAATGGTGGATAATTATGCTAGTACTAGTGAACATTATATTGGGGATAACACTAGCTTAGAAGAACCCGCAATGGAAGTACAAAGTACTGTAGGTCATGTTCAGATGGTGAACGATGCATTTCGTGAAAGTATACCATCGGTTGCTGAGTATGGAGATAGAGAAGAAGAACCTAACTTAGAAGCTCGGAGATTCTTTGATATGTTAGACGCTGCTAAACATCCGTTATATGATGGGTGTAGAGGTGAACATTCCCCTTTATCAACTGCAACAAGGATGATGGGTATAAAGACGGATTTCAATTTGAGTGAGGAGTGCGTGGATGCAATCGCTGATTTTGTGAAAGACATTTTGCCAGAAGATAATCTTGCACCGACATCATACTATGAGATACAGAAACTTGTTCAAGGTCTAGGATTGCCGTATCAGATGATAGATGTATGCATATACAACTATATGCTCTACTGGAGAGAGGACGCAGACCGTACGACATGCCGTTTTTGTCGCAAACCTCGGTATAAGGAAAAAGGTGGAAGAGTGCAAGTGCCATATAAACGGATGTGGTATTTACCGTTAATAGAGATATTGAAGAGGTTATATCAGTCAGAGCGCACATCGGGAGCAATGAGATGGCATGCAGAGCATACAACATATGGACAAATCGCCCATCCGTTAGACGCAGAAGCATGGAAACATTTTCAATCCATTTATCCCAGCTTTGCGTTTGAGGCGAGGAACGTATACCTTGGATTATGTACCGATGGTTTCAACCCTTTTGGGAAGCACGACAGAAAATATTCTTTGTGGCCAGTAATTGTAACACCTTACAATTTGCCGCTATCTTTGTGCATGCGAAGGGAGTTCTTGTTCTTTAGCATTCTCGTTCCTGGACCAGAGCATCCGAAGAGATCACTTGATGTGTTTTTGCAACCATTGATTTTTGAGCTGCGAATGTTATGGGACCAAGGTATTGAAGCGTTTGATGTTTCTTGTCACCAAAATTTCATCATGCGGTCGGTACTTTTGTGGACCATTAGCGATTTTCCAGCATATGTCATGTTATCAGGATGGACAACGCACAGAAGGTTATCGTGCCCGTACTGTCAAGATAACACTGATGCGTTCCAATTGAAGCACAGACGGAAAACGTCTTGGTTTGATTGTCATAGGCGTTACCTACCTAGCGATCATCCTTATCGTCGGAGCACCACATTGTTTAGGAAGAACCGGAAAGTATTTGATGGTCCACCTCCTGAGTTAGATGGTGAGTATTTGTTGATTCAGTTCAGAGATTTTGGTGCAGAGAGGACCGTTGATTGTGGTGGTAACGGGCATCATCCTGTTGATGGTGTTGGCAACGTTCATAATTGGCACAAGAGGAGCATTTTCTGGGATTTGCCTTATTGGAAGAACCATCTTTTGAGGCATAATCTGGATGTCATGCACATTAAGAAGAATTTTTTTGACAACATTATGAACACCGTTCTCAATGTCCAAGGGAAGACGAAGGACAATCTGAAGTCTAGATTGGACTTGCCAGATATTTGTTCTCGTAGAGCACTACATGTGACAGAGAACGGGAAGCCTCCGGTCCCGGCTTTTCGTTTGGATGAACCTTCAAAGGCCGAGTTTTTTTACTGGATTGCCGAAAGTCTTAGATTCCCGGACGGATACGCATCTAACCTTCGGAACTGCGTTGATCATGGAGAAGGGAAGTTTACTGGGATGAAGAGTCATGATTGTCATGTGGTGATGCAGCGCCTCCTTCCATTTGCCTTTGCATGTCTTCTACCATGTAATGTCCACGAAGCAATTGCGGGTACAATCATGAAATTATTTTTTTACTACTTTACACAATATATACTTTATTATTTAATTATTCATTTGTTATCCATATTTTGCAGGGATTGATGCTTTTTTCCGAGATATATGTTCTCGCTCTCTTACATCAGACGGTATCCGCAATCTTGGGGCTAATATACCTGTAATCCTTTGCAATTTGGAGAAGATATTTCCGCCTTCCTTCTTTGATGTTATGGAACATCTAACAATTCATCTCCCTCGAGAAGCAGAGCTTGGGGGCCCAGTTCAGTACCGTTGGATGTATCCTTTCGAATGGTATATGTTACATCTAAAGAAGAAGGTGAAAAATTTGAGCAGAGTGGAGGGTTCTATTGTTGCACAGACCATCAATGAAGAAACCTCACATTTTGCTGAGTCCTACTTTCCATCACAAGTCAAAACAAAGAGTCGTAGAGCAGCTCGACATGATGACGGAGGCGTACTACCTTTCTATCCGGTCGATGTTCCTCATATATTTTTAGAGATTGGACGACTTAGTGGAAAAGGCAAGAACATGAGACTTTCACCACAGGAGCGAGAGCATTTGCATATGTATATTCTCACAAACTGCGACGAAGTTGATGAATATGAGAGGTATTATATTGAACCAAATTTTTAATTACTTATTGGGCTCTTGATTATATATATATGTACTAACGTGATAATTGCTTCAATTTCAATCTCACATGATGTATATGGCTTATCAACGTTTTGCATTTCCGGACAAAACAGAGAACTAGCTAATCGAGCTCAAAGAGGAAGAATTCAGACGTTGGTTAAGAGATTATGTAAGTCTTTTAATTGCCTTGTTTTTAACTATCATCATATGTAATGAATGATTTATTTGACGTTTTTTGAATTTAATTGTGCAGGTCACGACAGAGAAGGCTAATGGACAGACATTTCCCACGTGGTTAGAAAAAATTGTGCAATTTCCACTAGCAACCGTGCAGTCACATGTGATGTATAGCACACGGGGGTACGCTTTTAAGATTCTTCGAGATGATAGTACTGCGACAACTTCAGATTACGGTGTATCAACTTAGTCAGGTGATCTTGTATACTATGGTGTCGTACGTGAGATTTTCGATGTTCAGTACCCGGGAATGCTCGGTCTAAGATGTGTTGCATTTTTATGCGACTGGAACGACCCATTAGTAGGAAGCGGTGTGCGACACGACCAATTTGGTGTTACATCATTACATAGCAGAAG
>PKML01011089.1:422064-466684 GCA_002933935.1 Eutrema yunnanense | reverse complement strand
CTTGTTTGATTTTCTAAAAATATTTTAAAAACGTTTGTAGATCTTGTTTGAATTTTTAAAAATATTTGTATATATTAAAATCGCTTTAAAAATATTGTTTTAGTAATAAAAACGTTTTACAATATTTATATATATTAAAAACGTTTTTAATATATTTTTAAGTAATAAAAACGTTTTTATAATATTTGTATATATTAAAATTGTTTTTAAAATTTTTTTATAGTAATAAAAACGTTTTTATAATTTCTGTATATAATGGAAACGTTTTATAAAAAATTTTTAAGTAATAAAAACGTTTTTACAATTTGTGTATATAATGGAAACGTTTTAAAATTTTTTTTTAACTAATAAAAACGTTTTAAAAATATTTCTATATATTAAAGTTGATGTAAAAATATTTTTTTAGTAATAAAAACGTTTTTACAATTTTTGTATATATTAAATCCGTTTTTAAAATATATTTCCAAAATTTTGAATTTTTTGGAAATTTTGAATTTTTTGAAAAATTTGATTTTTTTGGAAAATTTGAATTTTTCTGAAAATTTGAATTATTTTGAAATTTTTTTTGGGAAATTTCAAAATTTTTGGTAACTTTTGAAATTTTTGTTAATTTACTAACGATTTTACGGTTTTCCGCAGGGATCACGAGGACGTACTTCAGTTAGGAGGCGGCAAACAAGGACGCCGTTCTTGGAGTTCTCGGTGTACGCCTCCGGGACCAACGAGCTCGGGAACTCATATCCCGGATTCCCAGCAATCCGCTGCTCGGAGCAACATTCGGATCGAGGAGCTAGTCCAGCAGCCGAACCGGGGCCATTGCATCCGACTCGACCCGAAGTTTGAGGACGGGACTTGGTAAGATAATTTTTGTATATTATTTCAATTTATTTAGATTTTTAAACTTAACATATTTATATCTTTTCATAATGTTTTCAGGTTTAAGCTGTCGACTGAGATCACCAAGGCGATATTACGGATGCTCCACAACATGTTGGACAAACAGTACGAGAAGTATTCGAACATGCCTACCGATGAGAAAGACGTGTGGCACCGGACTTTCGCGGTAAGTTATTTATTGATTTATTATTTATTTTTTTACTTCATTTTGTCGATTTTTTTTTGAAATGTAACATATAAATTTTTTAATTGTAACAAGAGTTCACGTGGGACTCTCATCATACGCGCAAAGTGTTGGACACATTCGACAAGTATGCCGCAAACTCGTACTCGAAGCACATGTACGAGTGGAAGCAGAAGTGGAAGTACAACAAAGACAAGCCGAAGGACCTTGACGACGACGTCTGGAAGGGCTTCTGCGAGTACTGGAGTAGGCCTGTGAAATTTTGTTAAGTAAAATAATAATAAAAATGTAAAATTAATAATTAAAAATGGAACTTATACTTACCATTTCCATCGCTTCGCATTCGACAGTTTTTGCGCCCCCGTTGTGAATGTAGATCCCCTTCCCTCCTCGGTCACTCTTCCGGTTCTTTGAATTTTATTCGGAGAGCTTCTTCGTTGCATGCCGACTCCAATACTCGCATAATCCCTTACAGACGTTGTTCTCAAGGTCCTTCGGCTTATCTTTTTTGTGCACCCACTTCTGCTTCCACTCGTACATGTGCTTCAAATACTGAAGACCAGCATATTGATTGAAAGTGGCCAGCACTTTCTTCGTCATCGTATGCTCCCAAGTGACATTCTCGTCTTTCGGCATGTACGAGTACTTCTCATGCGGTTTGTCCAACATGTTATGCAACATCCGTAATATCGTCTTTGTGATCTCATGCGACAACCTAAACTTGAAAACATTAAAAAGAAGAAATAAATACGTTAAGATAAATATGCTAAATAAATTGAAATAAAGAAGAATTAAAATTTAAATTACCAAGTCCCATATTCGAACTTCGGGTCGAGTCGAAGGCAATGGCCCCGGTTCGGCTGTTGTACATGATCCTCGATCCTAATCCGGTTGGGAGCAGTGGATTGCTCAGACTACAGGACTTCAGTTTCCAAGGTCGATCCGCTATGAGGCGTACCCCGAGATCGATTGCGTCCCTAGGAACCCAAACGGAGAGTGTCTTCGTTCATACGGAAAAACATAAAAACGTTAGTATATTGAATTGTAAAATTTCTAAAATTTCCGAAAATTTAAAATATTTCAAAAACTTAATAAACATTTTAAAATTTTCAAAAATTACTAAAATTTCAGAAACAATCAAATTTTCAAATGTTCCAAAAAATTCTACAAATTTCATAATTTTCAAAAAAATACCTAAAATAAAAAAAAAAAAACGTTTTTAATTGTACAAAACATTTTTAATTGGTACCAAATTCTGAAAAATTCGATTATAATTTTCTAAATACTAAAAAACGTTTTTAGTATTATAAAAACGTTTTAAATAAAAAATAGTATTTTTTAAAATTCAATAAAATGTTTTCTAAATCTAACAATTGGGTTCTAAATCTAAAAATTCTAATCTCATAAACCCTAACAAAATTCATTCCACCAAACAAATACACACGAAATTTCATTCCAATCTTAAAAAATAACCACGTAGAACTAATAAACACTAAAAACTATCAAAACTAACAAGATTTACAAAAAAAAAAATAAGAAAGTAAAGGAAAACAAATGAAAACTTACATATGATCCATGATTGGGTGATGAGGAATAAAGATTTGGAGAGATTTGCACTGTTTCAAGGTGAAATTGATCGATTTTAGAGAGAGAGAAGACGAAGAAAAACCTTAAGAGAGATAAAGAGAAATGGAGAAATGAAGGAGAAGGTCGGTTCGAGTAATTACATATGTCGATTTCCAACGGCTATATCTGTCGGAAACCCGTCGGATTAGTTAAAAAATTTCGTTTAGGCAGTCAATAATCCCGTATTCTAAAAAAAACCTAAATCCGTCAGAAAGTTCCTACGGATATGGGAGTATACGGTATATTCCCTGCATTTGTTTCTATTGGGCGGTCAACCGACACATGTCGAAGGACCCATATCCATCGGAAATTTCTGATGGATTTAGGGTATATTTGGGGTCTAGGGTTTAAGGTATTGTGATATGGTTTAACAATCCCTAATCTACATGTTTCATTAAAAAAAAATGTTAGTTCATCAATGTTAAAGACTTTGTATGAGTTATTACTTTTACAAAATAAAACTTATACATTTCACATAACATCTACTATACCTTATACTATAACTTATAATAACACTTCCATCAATTTTTAATTCTAGAACACACATACAAACGAAGGTTATTTTCAACTTTGACAAGTTGAAGCTATTGTATATACATCAGACAATTATTTGTCTACAATTTCTACAAAAATCATACACCCTAAATGATACGATGAATTTTGTCTATCTCAATTAACCAAGTGTACTCATGTCATTGTAGCACTTGAGATGTCAATCCATATGGGGTTAAGATTGCAGCACTAAAAATGCAAGAAAATTCTTAATCTAGAGCAAAACGTATTTTGGTTTTTTTTATACAAATAAAAAGAAAGTATAATGCAAGAAAGATAACAAAAGATAAGAAAGCAAAACACAAGACAAAAGACACAAGTGTTGGATCATGAACTAAGCTATCAATGAGATGGTTAACAATCAAACAATGATTCATGAAGAAGCATATTAAACATTATCCTATAACATGGAACACAAGCAATAGACTAATCCACTACCGTGGCATCAATCCCTTCATCGATCATCAACTGCCATAAACTTCAATTCGCGATCCTATGATCAATGAGCATTAATAACAAGTCCAATTGTTCACTAAACACACTAGACAGCAACTTCCGTTGGCTAGGATATGCAAAGCTCACAAAAGGTTTGGGTCAAGCAATTCATTTAAACTCGGGTCAGGAGTGAAATCCCTAAAATCTAGAAACAAATGAATAAACCAAATCTAGCACTAACACCTCTTACTCGAATCTATCCCTAATGCATGGGATGAGACCAAAAATCTAACTAATCTAAGGTGTAGTACTAGGTTTCGATTTATCATATCAAATTTAGCATTAAAAACCAACCTAAATGAAAGACTATCCAAGATCATCCTAAATCACCATTATCTAATCATCAAAACAATTGACTAATGATGCCTAAACATTCAATGCACATTTATTCTTATGACATGATACACTCAAGTAGATTAGTTCACTCCCATGATACTAATCCATTTACAAATCATCTAGTTATCAACAACTTCCGTTCGCAACTAAATGATCCATAATCATTAAGAATTAGTCCATACAAGTCAACAATTCGCCTTAATCATCAATTTCCTTTGGCTAAGAATTGAATTGCATGCTTGGAAATTTTCTACACAATTCATCAAACACCTTCCGGGCGAGAAATGTCTTAAGTTCTAGAAATGAGTCGTCAATTCGATTCTAGCATTAAGATCCCTCCTAACATGAGAACAAATGTTTATCTAGTCCTAAGTATCAACAATCAACCATCAAACCATCCAAATCAAGCATAATCCAAAATCTCACAAAAAGTATCTCACAAAACACCAAAATTAAACCATAGAAATAAAGAAGAACAATCAACAAGACATAATATATAAAAGGGACGAATAAATCTTCTCTTAGATGGCATGAAAATGAAGATACATCAAGAAATCCAAGTGGTGTTCTTGAGCTTTCCCAAGTTTAAGAAGAAGAAACTTCAAGAAGAATAAAGAAGAAATCAAAGTATATATAGAAGTGAAGAATCCTTCAAAAGTGTGGAATATACATGAAGAACAACCCAAGAACCTCTAGAGAGAGTTCTTGGGTCGAACACACACAAAAATAATGAAGAAGAAAACTTAGGTTTAAAAATGTCTAAAATTCGCTTAAATACACAAGGGGTTCGAACCAGGTCGACACGAGACAAACCATGTCAAAAGTCTAAAAATCAGGGAATAAGTGAAGTCTGTCGACAAGCCTGTTGAAATCTGGCCACTGTATTTTGAAGTCTGTCAACAAGTCTGTTGAAGTCTGGCCATTGTATTTTGAAGTCTGTTTGAACTCAGCTGAAGTCTGCCCACTTATATCGGTCAAGTGACCGATAGAATCTCTTAGCAGTCTCTCCTTCATATTTTCCTTGCCTTTCTTGCCCCAATTCCCTTTCATGACGGTTACTAACTCTCCTCTAACTCCAAAAACACCTAAAAATGGCTCCAGCAAGCAAAAAACGACACAAAACTCTCTAGGACTTCTAAAATGCAAGTCAATACAAAATGAGACTCAAATGCATGAAAAGATCCCAAAACTATTTAAAGTGGGATTAAAATATATGAAAACAAAACCTGAAAACATGTAAAATATGGTGTTATCACTAAACCCTAAACCACATTTTAGAACATATGTCAAAAATTTCCGACGGATATGGACTTAGCAATTTTTTTTTGGGATTTCAGAAGGGTAGCACTTAAGTAGATCAAAAGCCATAATTTATAAAACTTTCACATAACAAATATCTAGTACATGTTTTTTTATTTATTTTGATAAAACCTGATTTAAAAAATATATTTTACAATGCAAACCACTTTAAAATTACTTCGACTCCGAATCCGATGATGAGTAATCTGATACTGTTGAATCAGAAATTTCCCCAAATTCTTCAGTTTTTTACTTTGAATCCTCAAATACCGATCGTCCGCATCTACGGTGAAATCAACAACAAGGTCGACCTCAAAGGAATGCTTGATCAAACCTAAACCTACAGAGCTTTGTTGGAGAGGATCATGATCTAAAATCCCATGAACCCTACCTCTCAGGTTTATCGATGTTACTGTAATCCACGGGTTTTGCTTGTTTTTCAGTCGAAGATATAGAATATAGCATACCTACACCATGAAATTAAGTCATATTAAAATTTAACCACGAAAAGTATATATAAATGTTTAATTCTAACAACTAAAAGTACAAGAATAAAACGAATCTGGTCTGCTTGTGAAGTAAGTACGAATATATCGTATTTCGAGAGTCGCCTTTTGCTATGTATTGATGTAACAACAAATTGGCAACACATCTCAAGCTGAGCATTCCCGGATATTGAATATCCAAAATCTCACGTAGGACACCATATTATACAAGATCACCAGATTGAGTAGATACACCGTAATCTAAAGTTGGCTGATATACTCATATATTGCATTGTTTTAGCATGCATTTCACTTATAGTTTGTGTAGATTACATGCATAATCATGGTCTTATCTTGCATTTAGGTCTCATTTAGAGTTTAGGACATTTGCATTAGGTCCTAGTGAGTTATTGCATACATTTGGAGTGTTTTTAGGTGTTTATCGAGAAGCAGGCCAAACACCCAGTATCGATCGATACCCCTCGGTATCGATCGATACCCAAGCTTCAGGGGATTACACCGATGCCTTTGCTCGGTGTTACAGCTCGATATCAGCACAGGAAGAACCCTGGGAAACAAGGCCTTAGCACGGAGCAAAGATACCGAGGTGTGTCCTCGGTATCCAAACACCCAGTATCGATCGATACCCCTCGGTATCGATCGATACCCAAGCTTCATATGCCAGACATCGATGCCACTGCTCGACACCACGGGTCGGTATTGGTCCCGGGGGAATTGGCCCCTAATCCGGAGCAGTAATACCGAGGTGTGTCCTCGGTATCCCTTGAAGAACAGGCACGACACCAAAGGTATCGATCGATACCGAGGGTATCGATCGATACCACGGACTTTTTACCCATTTTAACCGGGTCGGTACCCGGTTTGTCCCGGGTCGACCCGGTTCGCCCAGTTTTCATTTATAAGCCCAAAACCTAATTTGGAAGGGCTAAGCTTTCTTTTCCCTAGAGTGGGGTTTATCCCCAAACTCTTTTATGATTTTGAGAGGGATTTCCCTTGTTCTTCATACAAATGCCACTCTATGAGAAGGATTCTTCACCTCTATCTTTATAATTAATGCATCTTCTTTATCTTTATTTGTTCTTCCTTATTGTTCTTCATATTTAGGCCTTAGGCCCTTTTTGTTGGATCTTAGATTTAGGTTGATTTTGATGGCTTGATGATTGATTATTGATGCTCATGTTCTTAATCCTTGCATTCCTTTCTTGTCTAGTGTTCCCAATGCTAGATCTAGCTTGAAAGAGTAGGTCTAGATCATAAGGCATTTCATGAACACCAAGTGTTTGATGAAATGCCAAGACCAAATTATTCAAGAGATTTATGTTCCTAGCCTAAGAGATTAGTTGTCTAGGGTGTATTTTGGTTGATCTAGTTCATATTCTTAATGCTTGCTAATCATTGATCCACAAATGAGAGTTTGCTAATGGATTGAGTGATTAGCATAGTGATTAGTTGCTTGAAAGAGAATTAGTCAAGATTAGTGATCATAACCTAAGGATTAGCATTGATTGAGTGTGTTAGCATCATTAGTTAGTTGTCTTGATGATTATTAGATGATGATTTAGGTTGATCCTTGTTAGGTCCTTCACTTAGGTTGGTTCTCAATGCTAGTTTTGGATTGATAAACCATAGTTTAGGACTACACCTAGATTAGGTAGCTCTAGTTGGCGTGACAAACCAATCTAGAGCTACACCTTAGGATTTATGGTCTCATCCCATGCATTAGGGGGAGATTCGAGTAAACGGTGTTAGTGCTAGATTAGGTTTATCCATTCGAGTCTAGAACTTAGGCATTTCACTCCTAACCGGAGTTTAAATGAAATGCTTGAACAAGAACCTTTTGTGAGCTTTTCATGCCTAGCCAACGAGAGTTGATGTCTAGGGTGATTAGTGAACTAATTGGGATTGGAGGTCAATGCTTGTTAATCACCCTATCACAAACGAGAGTTTGCTCTTGATTTGGTGATTAACAAAGTGATTAGTGCCACGACGGTGGATTAGTCAAAATTATGAATCCCATGTTCTAGGATAGAGTTCAATGCTTCCAAATGATTCGTTGTTTGATCGTATCCCATCTCCTTGATAGCTTAGTCCGTGATCCAACTCTTATATCTTTGTTTTCCCTTCTTGCAATTAGTTTCCTTTTCTTATAAACTATAAAAACCCAAAAACATCGCTCTAGCTTAGGAAGTTTCATGCATTCTTAGTGTTTCAACCTTAGCCTCTTCGGTTCGATCCTCAAATAATACTACAACGAGGTATTGACCCGGGACTTGCAAAAGAACCGTTTATCATTGGCCCGCTCCTATCATTCCGAAGAATCTTAAAATCTCAAAGTTGGCCCGCTTCTTACTAATGGATCGTACCACTCACATAAAAATGCAACACATCTCAAGCTGAGCATTCCCGGATATTGAATATCCAAAATCTCACGTAGGACACCATATTATACAAGATCACCAGATTGAGTAGATACACCGTAATCTGAAGTTGGCCCGCTCCTATCATTCCGAAGAATCTTAAAAGCGTAGCCCCGTATGCTATACATCACATGTGATTGCGCGCTTGCTAGCGGAAATCGCATTAATTCTTCTAACCACGTGGAAAAGATTTGACCGTTAGCCGACTATGTCGTGACCTCCATGAATCAAATTAAAATTAATTTAATTTAATCATTCATTATACATGATAGTTAAAATCAAGTTAATTAAACCACTTACATAATTTCTTAACCAACGTCTGAACTCTTCCTGTTTGAGCTCGATCACCTCGTCCTCTGTTTTGTCCGGAAATGCAAAACGTTGATAAGCCATATAAATCCTGTGAGCTTGAAACCATCATCACGTTAACATATATATAACTAGAAATAAATCTAGCAAATATATATAATCAAAGACCCAATAAGTAATTAACAATTTGGTTCAATATAATACATCTCATATTCTTCAACTACAGTTTGTGAGAATATACATATGCAAATGATCTAGCTCATGTGTTGAAAGCCTCTACTTCTTGCTTTTTCCACTAAGTCGTCCAATCTGTGAAAATATATGAGAAACATCGACCAGATAAAAAGGTATTTCGCCTCCGTCATTATGTCGAGCTGGTCTACGACTCTTCGTTTTGACTTGTGATGGAAAGTAGAACTCGGCAAAATGTGAGGTTTCTTAATTGATGCTCTGTGCGATAATAGAATCCTCCACTTTGCTCAAATTTTTCACCATTTTCTTTAGATGAAACATGTACCGTTCGAAAGGGTACATCCAACGGTACTGAACATGGCCCCCAAGTTATGCTTCTCGAGGGAGATGAATTGGTAGATGTTCCATAACATCAAAGAAGGAAGGCGGAAATATCTTCTCCAAATTGCAAAGGATTACATGTATATTATTCGCAAGGTTTCGGATACCGTCTGATGTAAGAGAGCGCGAGCATATATCTCGAAAAATGCACCAATCCCTGAATAATATGCATAACAAATGAATAAATAAGTAATAAAACATGCACAAAATTATTGTATACAATAATAAAAAAATTAATATAATGATTGTACCTGCAATTATTTCGTGGACATTACGTGGTAGAAGACATGCAAAGGCAAATGGAAGGAGACGTTGTATCACAACATGGCAATCATGATTATTCATCCCATAAAACTTACCTTCTCCATGATCAACGGAGTTACGAAGGTTAGATGCGTATCCGTCTGGGAATTTAACACTATCAGAAATCCAGTTAAAAAACTCGGCCTTTAAAGCGAAAAGCCGGGACCAGAGGCTTCCCGTTTGCAGTCACATGTAGTGCTCTACGGGAACAAATGTCTGGCAAGTTCAATCTAGACATTGAGAACGGTGTTCATAATGTTGTCAAAAAAGTTCTTCTCAATGTGCATGACATCTAGATTATGCCTTAACATATGGTCCTTCCAATAAGGCAAATCCCATAAAATACTACTCTTGTGCCAATTATTTAGGTTTCCGAAACCGTCAACAAGATGATGCCCGTTACCACCACAATCAACGGCCCACTCTGCACCAAAATCTCTGAATTGAATCAACAAATAATGTCCATCTAACTCAGGAGGTGGACCATCAAATATTCGACGATTCTTCCTAAACAATGTGGTGCTCCGACGATCGCTTGGTAGAAATCGCCTATGACAATCAAACCAAGACGTTTTTCATCCGTGCTTCAATTGGAACGCATATGTGTTATCTTGACAGTACGAGCACGATAACCTTCTGTGCGTTGTCCATCCGGATAACATGCCATATGCTGAAAAATCGCTAATGGTCCACATAAGTACGACCGCATGACGAAATTCTGCTGACAAAAAACATCAAACGCCTCAACACCATGCTCCCATAACATTTGCAGCTCATAAATCAATGGCTGCAGAAATACATCAAGTGATCTCTTTTGATGCTCTGGTCAAGGAACGAGAATGCTAAGGAATAAGAACTCTCGTCTCATGAACAAAGATAGCGACAAATTGTAAGGTGTTACAATTACTGGCCACAAAGAATATTGTCTGCCATGCTACCCAAAAGGGTTGAAACCATCAATACATAATCAAAGGTATACGTTTTTCACCTCATACGTAAAACTGGGATACATTGATTGAAAATGTTTCCATGCTCCTGCATATGAGGGATGAGAAATTTTTCCTTGTGTTGTATGCTCTGCATGCCATCTCATTGCTCCCGCAGTGCGCTCTGATTGATATAACCTCTTCAATCTCTCTCTGTTAACGGCAAATACAACATCAATTTATATGGGACTGACACTCTTTTACTTGTTTCCTTATACCGAGGTTTGCAACAAAAGCGGCATGTCGAACGGTCTACGTCCTCTCTCAAGTAGATCATACAGTTGTCGATGCATACATCTATCATCTGATACGACAATCCTAAACCAGCAACAAGTTTCTGTATCTCATAGTATGATGCCAGTGCAAGATTATCTTCTGGCAAAATATCTTTCACAGAATCAGCGATTGCATCCACACACTCCTCACTCAAATTGAAATCCGTGTTTATACCATCATCCTAGTTGCAGCTGATAAAGGGAAAGTTCACATCTACACCCATCAGATAACCATTTTTTAGCAGCGTCTAACATATCAAAAAATCTTCGAGCTTCTAAGTTAGGTTCTTCTCTTCTATCTCCATACTCAGCAACCGATGGCATAATTTCACGAAATGCATCGTTCACCAACTAAACATGACCTATATTTTCTAATTCCATTGCAGGTTCTTCTAAGGTAGCGCTATCCCCAATAAATGTTCACTAGTACTAGCATAATCCAACATTGTATCATTTTCTCCATGATAATACCAAATTTTGTAACCCGACACAAACCCATTACAATACATGTGTGACCATACTTCATCTATCACGATTAATCTATGATTCCGACAATTGGTACAAGGGCAGTAGATTTTACTGTTTTTTTTGCTTTCTTCTGCGTACCTGCAAATGCCATGAATTGATGTAGACCTTGTTTGTATTCTTCCGTAATTAGTCCAATCTCCAGAATTTGATGAGGCTTTTCCATCCATGATCGAAAATAATTATAAAGATCTGAAAAAGACATTTTGGTAAGGTTGTAGATGAGAGTTTTTTTCGGTAATTGTAGTGAATGAGAGGGTGAAGACGTTTTTATAGGGAAAATGCAGGCGGTTTCCATTGGAAATCTGACAATATTCAAACGGCTATGTAACAACTATATTATTTCAAACGGCTACAACATCCGTCTAATACACGTCGGAAATCCGTCAGAAATCTACCGACGGATACATGTCGTTGTAACGCCGTCGGAAAATGCTGATGGATTAACGAAGAGAACTGTTCTGTCAGAATTTTCCGACGGATGATACTTTCTTACAAGCCCCGTCGGAATTCCATAAGAAAATTCCGACAAATTTACGTACGTCGGAAAGTGCCCTGTTTTCTTGTAGTGTATTGTGGCTGTGAGAACCAGATTTCACACATATCGTAGATTGGTGAAATTAGTTTCACTACAAGAAAACAACCGATTTGCGATGGCCAAATCCGGAATTGCGAGGACCACTTTTCCGTCGCAAATTTGCGAGGGAATATTTTATGTTGCAAATTTGCGACGGATTTGGGAGGGCACGTGTCGTCGTACATTTGCGAGGGATTCATACCAACCCAAAAGTCGTCGCAATATTTGCGATGGATTTTTGAGAGATTTGTTTCTGGTCAAAAAGCCATCGCAAATACTCCATGGGTCAAAAAGCAATTTTCGATGGGATTTGCGACGGTATTAATTCATGTCGTCGCAAATCCATCGCAAATTTGCCATGGGTTTGCGAGGGAGGTTGAATTTTTTAATTAAAAACTATTTATAACTTAATTTACTTTTAAAATTATAAAACATAATTAATTGAATTTAATTTTTATTCAAAAAAAGAGTACATAATTGTTTTACAAAAAACAAAAAAAAATAAAAAGAAATGAAAATGTTTACAACGGACCGGTTCCGGGACTGGTTCCGGTACCGGTTCCGGGACCGGATCCCGAAGGGTTACGTCTTTGGCGAAGACTCGCAAAAGCCGGATCTTTCTCAGAAAAGTAGTCCATGAAGGCATCATAGGAATTAATCTTTTCGGCCTGATTCGTTAGCATCTCGGCCTGACTCGTTATCATCTTGGCCTGACTCGTTATGATCCAGTGTAGATCGTCCTGGGATGGACCTGAAGCCGATGTAGAAGAAGCTTAAATTTGTGGTTGAAGCGAACCGACTCCGTAAATTCTTCCTTTTTTGCGGGGAGCAACCTAAAAAAGACAAAAAACGAACATTATAAATATTTCTAAAATATTTAAATACAATACAACAATTTAATTTTTAAATACGTACCTCGGCAAAAATTTGATTCTTCACGAAAGGAGTAAGTACGCCAGATGCTGTGCTCTCGGGATCATCAGTATCGGCTTGCTGAGATAACAATTCGAGCCGCGATCGTTGTAGATCTTCTCTGAGCGTCCATCGATAAAAGAGCCATCCGATTTCCGTTTTGTCTCCTCGAGAACTGCTAACAAATCCGGAACTGATGATCCGGTCTTTGCGGCCTAAAAAAAAATTCATAAATTCATAAAATTAAATTAAATTACGAATGTAAGATTTTTTTTAAAAAAAGCTTACTATGTTTCGGCCCCGTGCTTTAAACGAGGTTTGTCCAGAATGATGCTTAGAAGGCCCGTAACCATCAGGATCGGAGTATCGGGCCTTGTGACTATTGGCACTCTTCTTCTCGCTCTCCGGATCCAATCAATATTGAAGAAGACCGTTCCAAACAAGCGGATCAATCCACCTAGGCTTCGACTCATTGCCTTTAAATTTCCACTTTTCTTTCCAACGTCCAACCTAACTGCACATGCGAGCCTTCAACTTCTTCGCAAATTTTTTTCGGACCTCGCCTTTAATTGAAAAATCCCAATGAAACGATTGATATAACAAAAAAATAAGAAGTTAAATTCATAAAAAATAATATTAGATAATAAAAAATAAATTTAACAAAATTTAGAAAACTTACAGCAAACGTTTTATACCAACATTCAATGATATATTCCGGTGTTTGCGAGTAATTTTCATGAGGTTCTTTGAAATCTGTTTCAAAGATCGAATGGATCTGAGCAGCCACATCCCCGTCATCATCAAACCTGAAATTAGAAAATATAGTAAATTAAAAATGAAATTATTATAATTGTAAACAAAAACATAAACAACTTAGAAAAATTAAATTATACCATAACGTTCATGGAGGACGTTTTGGATTGAGTCGTGGTAGACTATCATGACCGGAACTCTCGAGAAGCTGTTGTATCGCAATATCAATGGGGACGGAGTCAGCCTTTGGGTCCACCGGTGCGGAGTCAGCCGGTGCGGGGGCAGGCTCCTCGGTCGCAGGAACAACAGAAGTCGCTTTTGGAACACACAAACAGAAAAGCAAAGAAGCCAGCAGAGATGAACAACAATCCAATGGTTTTGGTTCAAGATGCAGCTGGTGCTTACAGAGACCAAGAGGGTCGATTGTGCAATGAGAGAGGGCAACGATTGGATGGAGAGGGGAACATCATTCCACCTCCTGTTGTTGTCGAGGAGATTGTCCCTGGGAATGATGCGAATGCAGGGAATGCTGTGGTTAATCGTGGGATGACGCTTGGTGAGCACAGCAGACCTGATCAGTTCTATGCCAATCGAGCTGCGATTTGCATTCCAACTTTTCAGAGGAATGACTTTGAGTTGAAACCTGCGTACTACGCTCTTGTGAGTCAGCATCTTTTCCATGGTCTATCTCATGAACATCCTATGGATCATATCGAGAGGTTTGAGGATTTGGTCACTGGTATGAAGTACAATGGACTGCCTAATGAGTACCTCTTCTGCAAGATTTTTCCATACACTCTTAGTGGGGATGCAGCTTATTGGCTGAAGCAGTTACCCCCTGGTTCGCTAACTACATGGGATGAGACGAAGAATGCGTTCCTGAATAACTTCTATGATGATGCGAGATCCGAAGAGCTCAGGAACAATATTTCTCAAGGTCCGACAGAGGCACTCAAGGCTGCTTGGATTCGTTTCAGGTCATATCAGAGAGACTGTCCGCACCATGGGTTCACTCAGGTTCAGCTGTTGGATACTTTCTACAGAGGGATCGATTGGAGGTACCAGATGGCTTTGGATGCTGCTAGTAATGGAAATTTCAACACCATGTATCCATATGATGCAGTTGTGCTGATTGAGAACTTGACGTCTAGCAATATCACCAAGAATGCTGATTTCGAGCGGAAGCAGCAGGCTGGAGGAGTTGATGGATCACATATTGCTAATGTTCAGGCTAAGTTAGATTCAATGCACAACTCTTGCTGGGAAAATCGATGAAGGCAGTTCATTTTGCTGAGGAAGTCGAGAATATCAATGAGGATGAAGAAGAGGATGTTAACTACATTGGTGGTTCTGGTTTTCAGGGTCAGAGGAATCAATACAACAACAACCGAAACTTCAACAACAATTTTCAGCAAGGAGGATACAAATATGAAGCTAATCCAAGTGGTTTTGGGTCGAATAAGTTTAGCCAGAAACCTTCTCAGAGCAATGGTTATACCAGGAACTATGGGAATTCATCTTATCAACTTGTACCTGCTAAAACCCCAGAGAGCAAGATTGAGTCTATGCTTGAACAGCTGGTTCAAGGACATCAGCAGATAACAGTGGACTTCAATGGTAAGATGGATGCCATGTACAAATATCTGAGTGGAAGGATCGACGCTCTCGGTATTCATCAGAATAAGCTGGAAACTCAGGTAGCTCAGACTTCAGAGGCTGTGAAAAGGCAATAAGGTTTTCTTCAAGGGAAAGGAGAGAACCCAATGGCACACATCAATGCAATCACCTTGAGGAATGGAACAAAGGTTAATACATGAGTGAAAATTGGCCAAACTGTAGGAAATTTCGTCGATCTTGACGATGAGGATTCTGAAATCCCCAGGGTATCGATCGACACTAGCCAGCATCGATCGACACTAGTCAAGATACTTTCACGAGACAACTCAAAGTCTCGTGTATCGATCGATACCACCCCTGTATCGATCGACACTGATACAACAGTCGATTCAGCACCTAAGGTTTTGAAGGAAGTACATGATGTGGTTGCAGAAAGAGTTTCCATACCAATGATACCTTATCCCATGGCTATTGGAAAGACTAAGAAGGAGGTAGAAGACTCTAGATGCAAGGCAATTATGGATAAGTTGATTGTTGAACTTCCTTTCATTGATGCTATCAAAACTTCTCCAGCTTTCACGAGATATGTCAAGAAGATGGTGTCTAGCAATGTGAACCTTGAGGGAGGATGTTTGATGATTACTCATGAGTGCAGCGCAATCCTGACCAACATGATCCCAAAGAAGCTACCAGATCCAGGGAGTTTTGTGTTGGATTGTAGATCTTCACAGACAGATTTGAGCGTTCTCTTTGTGACCTTGGCTTAAATGTCAACCTCATGCCGTACTCAGTTGCTAAGAGAATGGGGATGACAGACTTCACTTCAACAAGGATCTCATTGATACTTGCTGATCGCTTAGTTTGACTTCCAGACGGATTGCTCGAAGATGTTCCTATTAAGATTGGGAATTGCTTGATCCCAACTGACTTCATTGTCCTGGAGTATGATGCAGAACCCAAAGATCCTCTTATCTTGGGAAGGCCGTTCCTAGCAACAGCTGGTGCTCTGATTGATTGCAGGAATGGGAAGATAGCTCTTAACATCGGTGATTTGGTCATGACTTTTAACATGGAGAAGATGATGAAGAGACCAACCATCGATTCGCAGACTTTCTTTGTAGATACTTTCAGTGACATTGCTGAAGAGTACTTCCTGGAGATGCATCCTGAGGATCCATTGAAAAGAGCATTGGTCTGTTCAGCTGAATCAGAGGTTTATTCGGATGATGCTGCTGCTGGATACTCGAAGATGCTCGATACAGCACCACCAGTATCCATCGATACTCCCCTAGTATTGGTCGATACCCTGCGACCAGAAAGGGAGTTGGCCGAAAATTCTAAGCAAGCTGCTGGGCTTGGAGATTGGAACGATGAGAAAGCTCCTAAGGTGGAACTCAAGCCACTTCCAACAAATCTGAGGTAGGATTTTCTTGGTCTTAATTCCACATACCAAGTGACTATTAATGCTTCTTTGAACAACGCAGAGATTGCCTTACTGCCGAGCAAGCTGCGCAAGTATCGCAAAGCTCTTGGCTATTCTCTTGATGACATTTCAGGTATATCACTGGACCTGTGCATGCATAGGATTCACCTTGAGGACGAGTCAAAAGCTTCAATTGAGCATCAGAGGAGGCTGAATCCTAACCTGAAAGAAGTGGTTAAGAAGGAGGTCATGAAACTCTTGGATGCAGGGGTTATCTATGCCATCTCGGACAGTTCATGGGTCAGTCCAATGCACGTTGTTCCTAAGAAAGGAGGGATAACTGTGGTGAAGAATGAGAAGGATGAGATGATTCCTACTAGGACTATCACTGGGCATCAAATGTGCATTGACTACATGAAGTTGAATGCAGCCACAAGGAAATATCACTTCCCATTGCCATTCATTGACCAGGTTGGCTAGTCATCCCTACTACTGCTTTCTCGATGGGTATTCAGGTTTCTTCCAGATTCTGATACATCCAAATGACCAAGGAAAGTCGACTTTTACATGTCCTTATGGCACATTCGCATACAGGAGAATGCCATTTGGATTGTGTAATGCTCCAGCCACTTTTCAGAGATGCATGATGTCTATCTTCACATACATGATTGAGAATTTTATGGAGGTGTTCATGGATGATTTTTTAGTGTATGGATCATCATTCAAGAGTTGTCTGGATAACTTGTGCAAGGTGCTAGAGAGATGTGAAGAGAAAAACTTGGTCCTTAATTGGGGAAAGTGTCACTTTATGGTTCAAGATGACATCGTGCTTGGGCACAAGGTTTCTGAAGCTGGGATCGAAGTTGACAAAGCCAAGATTCAGGTCATGATAAGCCTCCAACCACCGACTTCTGTGAAGGATATTCGAAGCTTCCTTGGTCATGCTGGGTTTTACAGAAGATTCATCAAGAACTTCTCCAAGCTAGCTCGCCCACTCACCGCCCTATTATGCACGAAGATCAAATTCGATTTCACACCTGAGTGTCTTGCAGCCTTTGAGGAGATTAAAAAGGCTTTGGTGAGTGCTCCTATTGCGCAACCTCCTGATTGGACTTTGTCTTTTGAGATCATGTGCGACGCTAGTGATTTTGCTGTTGGATCAGTTTTGGGTTAGAGGACAGATAAGAAGCTGCACGTTATTTACTATGCCAGCAGGACATTGGATGATGTTGATAGTAGGATTTTTACTAATCAATTACTCAAATCCCACTCATGTCATTGTGGTATTTAAGATATCGAACCAAGGAGGTGAGAGGCTAACACACTAGGAATCCAAGAAACTATATAAGCTAAGCAAACAAGTGGTTTTAATCTAAGTTCTAGCAACCTAATTCAATTTGAACAAGTAAACAAGCTAACAAGACTAAATAGCTTAATTGAGATTAACAAATTAATAAAGGTAAGCTCTTGGATGAGGTTATAGACTTTGGGGAGTTCTATGATTAACCTATGAAGCCTAAACAAACAATCAAACATGTTTTCCTTAGCCTAGAATACCTAAACAAGACTAATCCACTCTCATGGCACTAATCACTTTGCTAATCAACTAATCAAGAACAAACTCTCATTTGTGAAAAGTTGATTACCAAGCATTAATTACATGTTGATATGGCCATAATACTCCTTAAACAACTACTCTCATAGGTTAAGCAAGTAAAATCTCTTATTTAGTTCTTGGGGCATTTCATCGAACACATTGTGTGCATGAAATGTCCTATGGTCTAGATTAGCTTTCGCAAGCCTAATATGGCATTATGAACCCTAAATAAGAGAGGAAACATGTAATTTAATCACTAGACATCATAGATCAAACAAGAAAACCCCTAATCAACATCATCCATGAGCCCTAAAAGAACCTACTCACTAATCATGGTGAAACCTTCAAATCCCATAAGGAAGATGATTGAATCCATGATTAGAGATTAGGAAGATTAAAATGAAAGAAAGATGAGATAGATTAAGAAGAATTAAACTCAAGATTGCATTAAAATCAAAAGGTTTCTTACAAAAATCCAAGAACAAAATAAAAGAGAGCTTTTTGCCTTAGGAAAATTATGGAAAAATACTTAGAATGAAATTTGGATCTTTTTGCAATTCATAGGAAGCTGGGCGGACCGGGTCAACCCGGGACAAACCGGGTCTTGACCCGGTTGAAAGTGGGTCGAGGTGAGAAGAGTACCGGTTGGTAAAACCGCGATATGTCTTGGAATACATTTCCGAATCGTCTCAAACAACCTCCTGTGGATAGCTAACTCACTGGGCTACAACTTTTATGAAGAACGCAGAAGCTGAATCGGAGTGGAAACCCTTCGTCTGGGTTGATCTTTCAGACGTCGTATTTGGAGCACAACTCGTTTGGATGCCAGACAGACGTGTCCTTACTATATTTAACATATCTCTTGAACGGCTGCTCTGAATGACATGAAACCACTACTAAACTAAAGTCAGCTCGATTGTGTATGACTTTCATCAAGACCTCAGATTAAACTGAGTAAGGGAAGGTCTTCATTTGGCCTGATATTTGAGTCACTTCGGCTGATGCTGTAACTTGGATGTGTGAATGCTGTTGTGTTGGACCGTGTGGCTTATGGACGGTTGGGATTTCATCTTTGGGCCGATTAAGATTCCTGTGCTGGGACCGCACGGATTGGACCGGATGGAAGGCCCGCGGTGTGGTTGGCCGGTACAAGGCACTAGTTTCTCGACCAGGCGGATACGTCTCCAGTCAAACAGCCATATCTCTCAAACCAAACGTTCGAATAAGTTAATTCCAGATCCTGTGGACGGATAACTCACTGGGATACAACTTCTATGAAGGCCATGGAATCTGAATCAGATGGGGAGTCCTTCGTCCTGCCAGTTCTTTTAGACGCTATAGAATGGTCCTTTTTGCTCCATTTCGCTAAACTTCTCCAAAATGACTCCAAGCACCTATAAAACACTCCAAATGCATGCAAGACTCATATGACCTAATTTAAACACCTAATACTCTAATTTAAACCAAAATGCTAAACAAACCTATGATCATGCATGCAAATGACTAAAAGTGTTAACTAAAATGCAAGCTAGAACATGTAAAATGCATGAATATCAACTCCCCCAAACTTATTTATTTGCTTGTCCCCAAGCAAACAAACAAGAAAAGAAGAGAGAGAGCGATGAAGATGAGATAGAGTCCAAAAATGTCAACAAAAGAAAACCATTCAATGGTGATTCTAAAATGCACTTGAACAATCTGTACTCCAAAAGATTTGGCCATACTCATCACAATATGAATCAAACTCAAGAATTAGCCTACACAAGCGTTCATATCCCCAAATCCTTTAACATTCATTAAACAAAACCATGAATCACACATATGCACATCAAATGAAATCACTTGGCTAGGGGACAAGGATTTTGAGATAAAAATGATCTCAATAAATGTGGCAATTCCATACCAAGGGGTCTCTCAACAAATGAATGAACTTTGGCAAAATGCTAAGGGTAAAAAGCAATTGATGCATACAAGGATAGACTTTCATCTACCCAATGTTCCAAATGACTTCAACCTCTACCTCTAAGCCCCATTAAGATCACTCATAAGCTACCCTTTTTTCCAAGGCATTTTGCCTTTCATACACCACATACCTCATCGATTTTTCTTCAATTAAGGACTTGGGGAAAACTTCTTCTTCACCTATGATCAACAAATGGCTTGGCTCATTTTCTTTTCTTCTTTAACTCATCTTTTGCTTTTTTTTATTTGGTCTCTTTCTTCATCCTTTGGATGCACTAGCCATTTTTGACTTCTTTTCTTCTTTTTGTAGCTAGAGACCATCTTTTCTTTATCACTTAGAGCTATACCAAATATTCATTGCCAACCATTTTAATCATTAGCTTTTCCCCTTCTTCTTCTCCAACTCTTTTCCTCGTTTCTACCTTTTTTTTTCATTGCACGCCCAAGACTTTCTCTTTTCATTCCACCCCAAACTCCCCATATATCTAGCCTAACCTATGCTTAGCCCGATGATGTGCGAGCTAAATCTACATGAAAACCTTTCCTTGTCGCTCTAAACCCAACACTTTTTGCCAAGTCCATTCGAAAAAATATAGGCCTCACAACACTCACTAGAGAATTAGGCTTGAAAGAAGGGTAAGTTAAGGGTGAGGATAACCGTCCCAAAGATGGGGATCTGCTACTTGGACTAACAAGAGTGGTAAAAAGGAATAATATAGCCCAAGTATGTCTATGGTATCCATGAGTCCATTTTTCAATGCATAAACATGATAATTACTAGTCAAATTAAGGGTTCAAATAGTTAGGATATGGTTCAATTCAAAGCTTGTTTCAACCAAGACGAAAGCATCAATACATATGATCCAAGTATGGTGAGTCCTTACTTTCAAGTTGTTCAAATGCATTTAACTACTAAAAATTAAGTTGACATTTTACAAGGACAATTTCATCATTGCACCCATGCGTATGAATGCAAATCCTATATGAACTCTAGACTCAATCTTAATATGAGATGCAACTAGATGACTTATATGAATGCAAAATTTTCAAATTTTTGAGATTTTCTATGCATGGGACTCAAGTATGCAAATAGAAAATAAGAAAACAAAACACAAGGTCAAATTACACAAACCCCTCCCCAAACTTGAATTGCACCGTCTCGGTGCAACAAAAGTCAAGAGAGAGCAAACATAATGCAAAAAGATGAATGTACAATGCAATGGAGTGTAGTTCAAACCTTGGAATAGAGGAGAGGGAGTGGTCGAAATGCCAAGAGAAGCCATACTCATCACGTGGGTTCCTTACATCTTTTCTTGAAGGTCATGACCACTAGACCACCAAGAAACCTTGCAACCATTCAACAAAAGATCAAAACGCCCAAGAAACACAAAATTTAAACTAGAAAGTAAAGAGAATATATAAAATGATAAACATGGGAATGTCTCCCAAGTGCACTTGTTTAAAGTCACTAAGTTTGACTTTGGTTACCCTTTTAGGCGGGTGATGGAGGAGTGTGAGCACTCCATGGTGGATCCTTAAGTTCAAGCTTGAGGACCTTGTTCATGACCTCTTGAAAACCCTTTGGACCTTTCTCCTTAAGCTCGGTGGTGAGGAATGCTTTAACCTTGGCAAAGGGTTTGGGTCTTCCCATACACTTCACCTTGTACTCAACGGCTCCATCGTTGTACCTCCAAGGGATGAGTGTCATTGTGTGAGAAAGTGGGACAAGGGTGGGAGGGTGGTTATCATTGGGTTTCTTCTTCTTGGTCTTAGTGCCTTCCCCCTTGGTACTCTCTTTCTCTTCCTCCATTGTGGTAGAGAAAAGAGATTCCAAGCTATCTCCATCCAATGCAAGGGCTTCTTCAACATTACCATAACCCAAAAAGTTTCCCTCATGAGAGACTTTCTTCTTTTTACAACCTTTTGGGGGTGAAGAAACATCCATCATCTCGTGACTACCCACAAACGTCACTTCCTCAACATGAACTTCGTCTTTGGAGCCATGGAGAACTCTCTCAACCTCTTTTAAAGCCTCTTCACCTTCTTCATCCGAGAAGATAACTTTGTAATACTCACTTGGGCTTTCATCGACTTTACCCTTGAGTTCCTCCATGGGTTTACCAGAGAGGGGGCTTCTTTGAGCATCTTGATTCTCCAAATTTTTGAGCCTAGAAGTCATGGTTCCAAGCCTTGAGTTGAGATCATTGTAGGCACAATCTATCGTAGTTGAGGTTTCAACTTGACCTTTGAGAGTTTGTTTAAACACCCCATTAAGATCCACATCTTGTGGCATGGAAAAGCTATGTTGCTCTTGAGGAACCAAACCTTGTGCAAAACGTTGTGGAGGAATAAGAGGAGCATGGTTTCGAGGGGCACACCTTTGGTTGTCATTGAAGTCTTCAACAAAATGAACCGACCTTTTAGTAGCAATGAGAAGCTTGTCTATAAGTGTAGATTGCATCTCAATCATGGTAAGTTGCTTGTCCATTTTTTCATGTAGAGCTTTCATATCCTCTCTACCTTGGTCTTCGTGCCTTCCACTCCCTAGTGGAGACCTATAGTAGTCCTCTCCACAGTTCTCTCCGCTTTGGGAAAAGTTCTCCACTAGTAGCTCTCCTTGTTCCACGGTGAGGTTTGTAAAACGCCCATTGCGAGCCGCATCTAAGGTCCATTTGTGCTCTTGGTCAACTCCCAAATAGAAGATGCTAAGGATGGCTTCCTTCTTGAACCCGTGATGGGGACAATCTCGAGTATATCCTTTAAGTCTTCCCCATGCCTCATGAAAACTTTCATGCATGCCTTGCTTGAAATTCGAGATGTCCCTTCTAGTTTGAACCGTTCTTTGTGTGGAGTAGAACTTGTTGAGGAAAATCTCCTTGCAATCATCCCAAGAGTTTACCAAGTGAGATGGCAATGTTCTCTCCCATTGGCTTGCTTTTCCTCCAAGAGAAAACGAGAACAAGATGAGGTTGATGCTATCATGGGGCACTCATCCGGTTCTAAACGTGTTACACAACTTCTTAAAGGAATCCAAGTGATCATTAGGGTTTTCAACCTTTGTCCCCAAGAATCTAGACTCTTGAATCAACCTAACAAAGCTTGTCTTCATCTCATAGGCATTGGCTTCAATTGGAGGAGGGTGGATTCCATACCTCAATCCACGACAATAAGGAGTGTCATAGCTTCCAACCGTTGGCTTGTCCTTTTGATCTTGGGTTGGACTTGATGCCAACACTTGAGGTCGTGGTATTTCTTGAAGTTGTGGCATCTCTTGAGGTTGTGAACTTCAAGAATGTGTTTTCGATTGACCACCTCAAACATCTCAATTGATCTTGTCTTTCCATTTCTCTTCTTTTGATTTTGGTACCTTTGAAAGCACAATAGAACTAAAGAAGACAAGTTAGTAACAATAACTAAAAGAAAATTCATCATGTCCACAAGATACATGTACTTAGCTATATGCATTAACATAGTGTAAACAAAAGCGTAGTCTTATTAAGAATCTAAATCCTAATGGTTAACGCTAAACCTCCCCGACAACCACGCCAAATTGATAGTAGGATTTTTACTAATCAATTACTCAAATCCCACTCATGTCATTGTGGTATTTAAGATATCGAACCAAGGAGGTGAGAGGCTAAGACACTAGGAATCCAAGAAACTATATAAGCTAAGCAAACAAGTGGTTTTAATCTAAGTTCTAGCAACCTAATTCAATTTGAACAAGTAAACAAGCTAACAAGACTAAATAGCTTAATTGAGATTAACAAATTAATAAAGGTAAGCTCTTGGATGAGGTTATAGACTTTGGGGAGTTCTATGATTAACCTATGAAGCCTAAACAAACAATCAAACATGTTTTCCTTAACCTAGAATACCTAAACAAGACTAATCCACTCTCATGGCACTAATCACTTTGCTAATCTACTAATCAAGAACAAACTCTCATTTGTGAAAAGTTGATTACCAAGCATTAATTACATGTTGATATGGCCATAATACTCCTTAAACAACTACTCTCATAGGTTAAGCAAGTAAAATCTCTTATTTAGTTCTTGGGGCATTTCATCGAACACCTTGTGTGCATGAAATGTCCTATGGTCTAGATTAGCTTTCGCAAGCCTAATATGGCATTATGAACCCTAAATAAGAGAGGAAACATGTAATTTAATCACTAGACATCATAGATCAAACAAGAAAACCCCTAATCAACCTCATCCATGAGCCCTAAAAGAACCAACTCACTAATCATGGTGAAACCTTCAAATCCCATAAGGAAGATGATTGAATCCATGATTAGAGATTAGGAAGATTAAAATGAAAGAAAGATTAGATAGATTAAGAAGAATTAAACTCAAGATTGCATTAAAATCAAAAGGTCTCTTACAAAATTCCAAGAACAAAATAAAAGAGAGCTTTTTGCCTTAGAAAAATTAGGGAAAAATACTTAGAATGAAATTTGGGTCTTTTTGCAGTTCATAGGAAGCTGGGCGGGCCGGGTCAACCCGGGACAAACCGGGTATTGACCGGGTTGAAAGTGGGTCGAGGTGAGAAGAGCACCGGTTTGTAAAACCGCGATATCTCCTGGAATACATTTCCGAATCGTCTCAAACCACCTCCTGTGCATAGCTAACTCACTGGGCTACAACTTCTATAAAGAACTCAGAAGCTGAATCAGAGTGGAAACCCTTCGTGTGGGTTGATTTTCCAGACGTCGTATTTGGAGCAGAACTCGTTTGGATGCCAGACAGACGTGTCCTTGCTATATTTGCCATATCTCTTGAACGGCTGATCTGAATGACACTAAACCACTACTAAACTAAACTCAGATCAATTGTCTATGAATTTCATCAAGACCTCAGATTAAACTGAGCACGGAAAGGTCTTCATTTGGCCTGATATTTGAGTCACTTCGGCTGATGCTGTAACTTGGATGTGTGAATGCTTCTGTGTTGGTCCGTGTGGCTTCTGGCCGGTTGGGATTTCATCTTTGGGCCGGTTAAGAATCCTGTGCTGGGACCGCACGGATTGGACCGGATGGAAGGCCCGCGGTGTGGTTGGCCGGTACAAGGCACTAGTTTCTCGACCAGGCGGATACGTCTCCAGTCAAACAACCATATCTCTCAAACCACACGTCCGAATGAGTTAATTCCAGCTCCTTTGGACGGCTAACTCACTGGGCTACAACTGCAATGAAGGACATGGAATCTGAATCAGATCGGGAGTCCTTCGTCCTGCTAGTTCTTTCAGACGCTATGGAATGGTCCTTTTTGCTCCATTTCTCTAAACTTTTCCAAAATGACTCCAAGCACCTATTAAACACTCCAAATGCATGCAAGACTCATATGACCTAATGTAAACACCTAATAATCTAATTCAAACCGAAATGCTAAACAAAGCTATGATCATGCATGCAAATGACTAAAAGTGTTAACTAAAATGCAAGCTAGAACATGTAAAATGCATGAATATCAGATGCTCAGAGGAATTACAACACAACAGAGAAGGAACTACTTGCAGTTGTTTTCTCCTTTGAGAAATTTCGATCCTACCTGATTGGGAGCAAAGTGATTGTTCATACTGACCATGCTGCTCTCAAATATCTGATGCAAAATAAGGATCTCAAGCCTCGCCTTTGTCGTTGTGTTCTTTTCCTACAAGGTTTCGACATTGAGGTTAAGGACAAGAAAGGAATAGAGAACGGAGTCGCTGACCATCTTTTGAGGATTCAGATCGATGCAGACGTGCCTATTGATGATCAACTACCAGAAGAGTCCATCTACTTCATTGAAACTGAGTTTCAAATGGGTTTTGCCGAAACTTTGCAATTCCCACGAATTGCAGGTTTTGGTATCGATCGACACTCCCCTTGTATCGGTCGATACCCTGCAATTTCCGAGCCTGTTTTGAGTGTTGAACACCTTGGTGCTTCTGAAAAGTATCTAGTCGCTGCCGCTGATTCTGATCAGCCATGGTACGCTGATATCGCCAACTACTTCACTGCAGATGCAGAGCCAAATCATCTAAAGAAATATGACAAGAAGAAGTTTTTGCGTGACATAAGGCGATTCTTTTGGGATGAACCTTACCTGTACAAGCACTGTTCTGATGGTATCTACATGAGATGCATTGCGGAATCCGAGGTACCTAATGTTCTGTTTCGTTGTCATGGATACGATTATGCTGGACACTTTGCTACTTTCAAGACAGTGTCCAAGGTTCTTCAAGCCGGCTTCTGGTGGTCTTCTATGTTTAAGGATGCTCATGCCTTCGTTTCGCAGTGCGATGCGTCTCAGAGGAGAGGGAAGATCAGTAAGAAACATGAGATGCCACATAACTTCATCCTGGAGGTTGAGATTTTTGATTGTTGGGGCATCGATTTTATGGGTCCCTTTCCTTCAGCACAAGGACACAAATACATCTTGGTTGCTGTAGATTATGTGTCTAAATGGGTTGAGGCCATTGCCTGCAGAACCAATGATTCTTCAGTGGTCCTTAAGCTGTTTAAGACCATCATTTTTCCTCGATTTGGAGTACCTCGAATTGTGATAAGTGATGGTGGCACTCACTTTATCAACAAGGTTTTCGAGAGGCTGCTGAAGAAGTATGGTGTGAATCATCGTGTTGCTACTCCTTATCACCCTCAGACCAGTGGACAAGTTGAAGTTTCCAACATGCATATCAAAGAGATTTAAGAGAAGACAGTGAATGTTACCAGGAAGGATTGGTCTGTGAAGCTGGATGACACACTTTGGGCTTACATGACTGCTTTCAAGACACCACTTGGGACTACACCGTTTCACTTGCTGTATGGAAAAGCATGCCATCTTCCAGTAGAAATCGAGCATAAGGCAGCATGGGCTACAAAGTTGCTGAATTTCGACATCAAGTCCGCTGCTGAGAATCGATTGATTAAGCTGAATAAGCTCGATGAGATTAGGCATCTTGCCTATGAGAACTCGAAACTGTACAAGGAGAAGACTAAGGCATATCACGACAAGAAAATCCTTTCCAGACACTTTGAACCCGATGATCAGGTACTTCTGTATAACTCTCGTTTGCAATTGTTTCCTGGTAAATTGCGTTCTCGTTGGTCTGGTCCTTTCACAGTCAAGGAAGTTAGACCACATGGTGCAATTGTCCTGACAAATCCTTCCGGCGAAGAGTTCACTGTCAATGGACAAAGAGTGAAACACTATTGGGCGAGAGCCGAGATTCCAGAAGGACACATAATGCCTGAACGGCGGTACAATCAAGCTAATGACGTTAAACGAGCGCTTGGTGGGAGGCAACCCACTGGTGAGTTTGTATATAAGTTTTTTTTTTGTTTTGGTGTCTTGTGTATTTAGTGAGACATGCAAACAATGAGAAACATAACTTGCATCGACCAAATCGCCTTGGTATCGATCGATACCCTACGCACAAGTAAGTTCTCTTTTAAAACCCTCAGGGTTTCTCTCTTCTCCACAGTTCCCATCGATCGACACTTAGCAAAACCCTATTCCAAATTCACCAAATTTTCGTTTCTTAACGGATGTGAGTGATTCCGGTGCCTAACCTTGTTGGATTTTTGTGCTCTATCCATTTCTATCATCCATTCTCTCGATCTGCAAGGTATGACACACAAATTTCTCTTTTTCACTCCATGGACACAAGGTTTGGGATTTTGATATTTTTGCCTTTTAGAACTTGATTTACCGTATACATCTGCCTTACCTAAGTTATTCTAGAGGAATTTCGAACCCACCCTTACGCTTGTATGCTTGAAATTGCGTATTTGATGAATTTTGATATTCTGGTTCGAAATCGCCAGGGTATCGATCGATACCCTGTTGGTGTCAATCGATACCCTGCGTGCAGTGATGGAATTTTGAGAAATTTGCTGCTGGTTGTTGCTGTGTTGGTGGATTTGGTGCTTATTCTGTGTTTGCTGTGTTCTTTGTCTGTGATTGCAGATGTCTACTCGAAAGAGAACACGAACGGATGATGCATCAAGCTCAAACCCACCACCAAAGGACTTCCCCTTGGGTCAACGTGTCAAGATCTGGGATGGTTTACATTGGCGGAGAGGTGTAGTGAACAATTACCTAGGAAACGACAACTACAGAGTGAGGATTGATGGAGCGTCCAAAAACATTGAGGTTCCGCATACTTCCTTGCGTGACATCCCACCACCACCAGTGACACAACCATCACCACCACCTGTGGCTCCTACTGCCACAAGTCGAGCTCCTTGGCCTAAGAGGAACGAGAAGGCCAGGATTCCTTGCAACCGACTTTAGGAGGGAACAGATAGGGAGACCGCTGAGAGTACAGACTGCATCTACAGGCCTGTCTCTGAAGACTGGGATGATTATGATACGTTGCACTACAACGGTTGGCTGGGCATTGATGTGCAACCCACTTGATTTGTTGATGGAGTCACGATGCGTCGTTTGGGTCTAGACGGTGAGCTCCAATGTTTGCTTCAGAGGATTGGTCTGGGCACCATTACCACACGGCAGTACAATCTATTTCCAGACTTGGTTCGTCAGTTCATGGCGACAGTCCGCATCTACTACCAGGACGAGGTTCTCAGGGACGCTCAGGAGGGTACTTTGACCTCCATGATCCGCGGAGTGAGTACATGTTGACATTCCCTGATCTTTGTGACATATATGGCTTTCATATAGCCTTTAGGAGAGTAGCACTTCCTGTTTCACACCCTGACGTGCATACCTTCTGGGCGCACTTTGGGACTGGTGTCTATCATTCTACGACATCCACTCAGATGGATGTGCGCCACCCAGTCTTGCGTTGCTTGGTTAGGATTCTGAGCAACACCTTTCTGTGCAAGATGGAGCCGAACAAGATGAGAGTATCTGAGCTTTTGGTGCTGGCATTGGCTATTAGGGCCATCATTCCAGGCGAGGATTATGAGTGGCCTGAGCTGACAGAGGTCAACATGGGGACTGTCTTTGCACATCACTTGGTCTCCTTGAAGACCAAGCCTTTTATAGGAAAGAGTACGAGAGGTACATCTAGGAAGACCGAGTCTGTTGGGAGTCTTCTCACACCTATCTTCCAGCACTTTGGGATCAGTAATGCGAGCTGCTCAATCTCTACTACACGAGTTCTCATGGATGAGCAGCATTTGCAGAACCTGAGGTGGCTGAAGCCTCAACGACGTTGGTATTTCTCTACCGCAGATGGAGATTTTCTGGTTCAGCTCCCCAATAGAGGGCTGACGGACATTGGTGACACTCCACAGCTGCTGCGTTTTGAGCCTAATGAGGATCTATTGATAGCTGCGCCTGCTACTCGACGTCGTGCACCAGTCACTAGAGCACCTGCTGCTGCTGAAGATGAGACAATACCTAACCTTGCTGGAGGTCGATCTCGACGAGCACACCATCCTCCATCTGCTGCGAGTACTTTTCCTCCACCACCTGCGATTCCTATGGATACAGACACCTTTTAGAGGTATGTGGTTGAGAGTTTCCAGAGTATCTGGAACGCTATCTCCACTCTTTCTCAGCGCGGTTGCATTGCACCATCTCGCGCACGTTCACCATCAGGAGAAGGACCATCTCACACCGCTGGAGATGATGATTCTGATGAGGATTAGTCATCTGTTCTATCTGGTTAATTTTTTTTTTCTTTTACTTTTCTTTTGAATTTTTGAGTCTGTTTTGTCAGCTTATTTTGATTTTGAACTTTGTTGGATTATGCATTATGATATCTTGTTGCTTTTAACCTGTGTTTGAGTGATCTAACAGTGCTAACCATACCACTTTCGGATCCTTCGTCACACCTTCAGAGCGATATCTTGTCACTTGTCGTTGAAAGAAGTCTCCTGTGTCGACCTACGCCTAGTATCGATCGATACCAGGCCGTGTGTCGGTCGATACCCATGACCTAGAATCGGTAATTTCTTCTTCTTCACAATTCCACTCAGTTCTCTTGATTTCTTTAACCAACCTTAGGCTAGATAACACTGGGGAGAATGTTGTTCAAGTCTGGGGAAGGTAGTTGCTGACATTGTTTTTGTTTTTCTTAGAGTCAATCATTTTTTGAGTCAAAAAATCATTTTATTGAGTCAAAATTTGTTGGAGATGATGATCCTGTGCTTGAATCTATTGTTCGGATTTTTTTTTTGAGTGACCAGTGTTAGAGGATCAGTTCTAGATCGACTAATGAAAAATCCAAAGACTGACCAGTTGACTAGAAAACACCCATGTCTCCAACAAAGTTCTTCTAAAGCCTGAGCCAAAATTTTGAACTTCATCGATGCAGTTGATGTTTACAGGGCTCGATTCATCATTCATATCTGACAAAGGAACCCATGTGTTTAAAGTAATGGTATCTCTCTCCCCTGTTATAAGCTAATAAATAAGAGCATAAAAAAATGAAATGATTTTCTTCTAAGTAGAGGGCTAGGAAAATTTCCAGCGATCCCATTATTCTACTTGTGAAGGAATGATCACACAAAGGTTGGAAGCGAGGTTAGGAAAATTTCCTGTGATACCACTATTTGGCTACGCCTTTGATACATAGAGAGAGAGAAGAACCGGAGATTCGGTGGCAAACACCATCAATACTCGCGTTTCGAACCTTGATGTGTATATGCAGATCTAAAAAAAGATAGAAAGAACATAATGAGAAACAAGTCTGGGGGAGAGAAAATAATACCAAAAAGTGTGTGAATTGGGTGGTTCTTTTGTCATGATATTGTATGGTAAAGAATCTAGAAGGTTCTTGAACATTGGCTGCAACGATGAAACTGGCGATGAGGGCTTTATTTTGAACAATGCTGCGAGATAATGTGTGGAGTCTGGGAAAGCTGCGAATGTCTACGGAGAAGTACATGGTGGTTAGATCCGGAGCTGGTTAGGTGACATTTGGATGCTTGAGAAAAGGGTATTTGCGATGGTTCATGAACATGTGAGTCTCAGGGTTTTCAAACCTCTTTCTCTGGTTTAGTTTTCTGTTTTGCTTGAGGGCAAGCAAAGGCTAAGTCTAGGGGAGTTGATATATCATGGTTTTTACCCGTTTTAGGCCATGATATAAGTCCTTTTAATAGAGTCTTTCTAGTATTTTGTAGTATTTTAGAGTCTTTTCAGGTTTTAGGTACATTTGGAGCATTATTGGAGATATTGAAGCATTTTGGAGCTTTTTGGAGCCAAGCAGAGATCCTGTAGCTGAGACACCGATTTGATGCCTGAGTATCGATCGATACACTTATGGTATCGATCGATACCCGTCGAAGAAACAGAAGGATCATGACTTTTCTGAAGATTTTAGAATCTGCAAATTGCCCCAGAAGACTTTATTATTTACAATAAACCCCATAACGTGTTTTAGGTTTTTTTATTAGGTTTTTCAGCCACTTTGGCTATTACACTTCATTCAAGCTTTATTCTACTTTGGTTTTTGTGAGAGAGCTTTTGAGGGAGACAAGTCTGAAACTCTGTTTTCCGAGAGAAGATTTCGAACCCTTGTTTTACTCTCTTCTTTATTATTTATTCAAGTATTTATTCAGTCATGTTTATTGTTTCAATCTCCATGTCTGAGTAGATCTCCTGTTAGGTTTAGGGTTCTCATAAGGGATTTCTTTGAATTCTAGGTTGATTAGTTGTTTAGGGTTCATAATCTGAATTAGTTCTTCACCTTAGGTTGTTCTCAAAGCTAATTCTAGATTGATCACCTAGAACTTAGATCTTAGGTTAATCAATTAGTCACCTGGAACTTAGATCTTAGGTTAATCAATTAGGCACGACAGTGCAATTGAGTAATCTGATAGAGTTTAGAGTGAGCAAAATAACTATTCGCAAAGAGATTTGGTTTAGTTATTTGTGAACAAATCAAACTTGAACTAAAAGCTTGTTTAGACTTTAGGATTCGCAAGGAGATTTGGAATTCTATGATTTAGACTTAGATAATTCTCGCAGCGACAGTTGGTTAATTATACTTTAGTGATTTGAGTTCAAGAGCCGTGCGTAACCTGAACCCTGATTAGTTAGTTTATCTGCATTCATTGATTTTCACAGAAATACCTTGAACCTATCTTTCTTCCAATCGAATTACAACTTGTTTAATTTACGTATTTGCTTTCAATTCCATTGATCACTTAGCTTAATTCAATCATTAAAATCTATTGTGTGTTTTTTGAGTGTTTGTGGATTCGATCCCTAAGTATTACAATCGACAAAGCTTTAGTACTTTTAGGGTATTAATTTGAGCTTATCACTCATCGATGCCTAACCCAATTATACGGCCTCTTGGGTTCACTTTTATCACCGATAACCATGTTTCATGTCTTTGCTTAATCCGAGGATATGGAATGAAACACACTTGTTGTGCTTGCAATGCTAGGATGAAGGGTTCAAACTTGGAAAAACGTCGGTTTTCATTGACATCGATCACCCCTAAGTTGTTTGCGCGGACCCCTCGACCGACTATTGGATCGTACCAATCACATTTGAATAAAATGCATTTCAAATCGATAATTCCAGGATATGTGACTTCTATAATTTCTTGCAAGACGCCGTAGTAGTCGTTTTCACCTGGCACATGGATTCCATAATTTGCGGTTGACCTTCGAGATCCATGCTTATATGTATGAAATGTGTATCCGCGAGTGAAGTACATTGGGGGCAGTAGTGATCTTCACAATTGGTTCTTGAACAACCTCGTGCAACCATAGTGGCAAGTGCTGGTTTGCACATCCATTCATTACCTTCATATAAATTATTTGCATAACAATTAATTATAACAAATTATATTAAAAATATTCGTGAAAGGATATATCACATATATATATATATATATATATATATATATATATATATCTTACGTACATAGTATTTTAACCATCCAACAAAGTCACGTTCTTTGTACTTCTCATAATCTTTTTCAAGTAAACCGGGATAGGCTTCTCGGATCTGCATGTCGAATATGCTGTAATAATTTTTTAAAAAAGTAATTAAACAACGAGTGAGATATATATATTACTTATATAAATGTAAGTAATTAAGTGCATCGAATTAATTAATACATCTCAAACGGTTGAACAAAATCACAATTTCGCAATATATAATTGTGAGCTGCACGACAATGTTCATGGTCCTCTCACCAAACTTCTTTCAACTTTCCAGCAAGTCTCCCTATTTGGGCGAAGATATTCGGGACATCAACGTTATACGTAGGTGCAACCCCACCATCATCATATCTTCTAGGAGCGGTTTTTTTTCATTCTGACGGTTGGGCTAAAGTAGTATGACGTGAAGTGAGATGTTTCCTCGGTCAAAATACCTGCAACGATGGAACCTTCCACTCTTGCAAGATTTTTGGCCTTTACTTTCAAATGTCCCATGAATCGCTCGAACGGATACATCCATCGGAATTGCACGGCTTCCCAAGAGCTGCTTCATGTGGTAGGTGGATTGGAAGATGTTCCATGACGTCAAAAAATGAAGGTGGAAATATTTATTTCAAATTACACAGCAAAACAGGGATATTATTGAGTAATTGCGCTATGCCATCCTTAGTCAGTGTTCGAGTGCATAGATCCCTGAAAAATGCTCCAATGCCTACCAATAATATATATCACTAATTAAATAAGATAACTATATTATAAATACATATTTAAATACTTGTTTACCCGCAGTTGCTTCATGAACAACTGTCGGTAAGAGCTCGAGTAATGCAAATGGTAATAGTCGATGCATGAATACATGGCAATCGTGGCTCTTCATACCGGAAAATTTATTGTCTTGCTCTATGCATCTTGAGAATTTGGACACATATCCATCATGAAACTTTACTTCTGAACCAACCCAGTCAAACAATACTCGTTTCGCATCCCTAGACAATCGAAAAGTTGGAATCAGTATTTTTCCGTTTTGTGTAATATGCAACTCGCTTCTTACGCATATTTCTGCCATGTCCAACCTTGATTTCATATTGTCTTTAGTCTTTCCCTTTCCCTGCACATTCAAAATTGTATTCATGATGTTATCGAATCACTACAAGAAAACACGCGATTTGCGATGGCAAAATCCGTTGCAAATCCGTCGCAAATCAGGTTTTGCGACGGATTTGCGAGGACCATCAATCCGTCGCAAATCACTCGTCGCAAATCAAAATTCCTCGAAAATCCGTCGCAAATTTGCGAGGGACTGTTTCCGTCGCAAATTTGCGAGGGACAGTTTCCGTCGCAAATTTGCAACAGACAGTGTCCGTCGCAAATTTGCAAGGGACAGTNCGTCGCAAATTTACAAGGGACAGTTTCCGTCGCAAATTTGCAAGAGAATTGCTACGGATCCTTTTATGATTATAATTATAATCCTCGCAATTCCATTGCAATTTTGTGAGGGAATTGCTATGGATTCTAATTATAGTAAAATAAAATAAAAATATGAAATTTGATAATAATTTGACTATAATTTATAATTTAATTTTAAAATAAAATGAAATCCAAAATTTAAATGTTATGATTAAATTAAAAAAATTATATTCAAAGAAAATAAAATACATAATTGTTCTAAAATAAAACAAAAAAATTAAAATACATAATTATTCTAACACAATCAACATTCAATCTAAAATTAAACACAAACACTAAAATACTAACACAAACAATAAAATCAAACAACTAATATAATCTAATCTCCTCTAATTTTAATCTTTACATTTTACCACAAAAAATAATAATAATCAACATCTACATTCATCAACCAAAATTTAGAGGAGGAGAAGTAGGAGGGGTCGCCTGAGTCGTGTCGCTGAAGGAGGAGGAGGGCTCGCCGGAGGAGGAGGAGGAGGAGGGGGATGAGTCGCGAAAGGAGGAGGAGGAGGAGTCGTAGGGGTAGCGGAAGGAGGAGGAGGAGTTGCCGGGCTCACGGAAGGAGGAGGAGGAGGGAACGCCGGAGTTTATCCCTGAAGTCGCCGGAGGAGGAGGAGGCATCAACGGATTTTGTGAAGATTTTGCACATTTGAGTGAGGGGAGAAGAAAGGAAGTCGATACTATAAAGAAGAATAAGCAATAGATTTGCAACGGAATTGCAAGGGATCCGTCGCAAATCCATCGCAATTTGGGAGGCCCACTAAAAATTGGCGGTTTAATTTTGGCCGAATTTTCGTGAAAATTTTCCAACCAAAAATTCAAAACAATACATTTTGCGATGGATTTGCGAGGCCTATCGTGGATATATTGTTTAATTTTGTATCGTTGATATTTGAGAGGCCTTTTGCTAATTTTGATGCACCGTATCAACACTTCCATAACCGAGCAGCCATACAACTTCCTATACCGAACGAAAGCAATTTTGAAATCAAACCTCAAATCCATTGCAAATCGACGGCTCCCTCGCAAATCCATTGCAAATCGTGGATATATTGTTTATTTTTTTTATAGAGTTTAGGGTTTAAAAAATATTATGGTTTTAGGGTTTAAAAAATATTCTGAATCAACACTTCTACGGGAATGAGAATTGGAAAAATTAGCTTAGAACAATTATCTATTTTAATTTATTTTTTGTTTTATTTTAGAACAATCATGTATTTTAGTTTTCTTTGAATATCTAATATTTAATTTAATCATAAATTTTAAATTTCTATTTAAATTTCGTATTTTCGTTTTATTTTAAAATAAAATTATAAATTATAAATTATAATCATAATATTATCAAATTTCAGATTTGTTTTTATTTTATTATAATTAGGGTCCGTCGCAAATCCCTCGCAAATTTGCAATGGATTTGTGAGGGAGCCGTCGCAAATCCATCGCAAAATGTGTGGTCCACTGCCAATTCGCAGTTTAATTTGGCCCAAAATGTGATGAAAAAATTCAATATTCGTACCAAATTTAAAAAAATTCATTTTGCAACGGATTTGCGCAAATCCATAGCAAATTTGCAACGGATTTGCGATGGATCCTTGATTTGCGATGGATTTGCGACGGATCCATTGCAAATCCGTCGCAAATTCATGAGATTTAGTTTTTAAGATTTAGGGTTTAGGGTATACGTTTTATTATCATAATAAAGTTTACGGTTTTTAATCTCATGGTTTATAATCTCATAAGAGTCATGATCATAAGCATATTTTCCGAAAATATAATAATTTTGATGGTACGAGCAATGTTGTCGTTTTATCATACAGAGACATTTCCAAATATTCGCGGTTTATGAATGCGCATTATTAAATAACTTTAGAAATCTGATTTTTTGAGATTCACTTTTAAAACCGTTAGACACGTGTCACAATTTTTCCTTTGCCGGAATTAAGGAATGAATCCCTAGAAATTCCATTGCAAATTTGCAACGGATTTGCGATGGATTTGCGACGCATCCATCGCAAATCCATAGCAAATTTACAACGAATTTGCGATGGATCCTTGATTTGCGATGGATTTGCGACGGATCCATCGCAAATCCTTTGCACATTCATGAGATTTAGTTTGTAAGGTTTAGGGTTTAGGGTATACGTTTTATTATCATAATAAAGTTTACGTTTTATAATCTCATAAGAGTCATGATCATAAGCATATTTTCCGAAAATATAATAATTTTGATGGTACGAGCAATGTTGAACTTCTATATATATTCATAAACAACATATACGGATATATGACGTTTTATCATACGGAGACATTTCCAAATATTCGCGGTTTATGAATGCACATCATTAAATAACTGTAGAAAGCTGATTTTTTGAGATTCACTTTTAAAACCGTTAGACACGTGTCACGATTTTTCCATTTCCAGAATTAAGGAATGAATCCCTAGCAATTTCACTGCAAATTTGCAACAGATTTGCGATGGATCCTTGATTTGCGATGGATTTGCGACGGATCCATCGCAAATCCGTTGCAAATTCATGAGATTTAGTTTTTAAGGTTTAGGATTTAAGGTATACGTTTTATTATCATAATAAAGTTTACGGTTTATAATCTCATGGTTTATAATCTCATAAGAGTCATGATCATAAGCATATTTTCCAAAAATATAATAATTTTGATGGTACGAGCAATGTTGAACTTCTATATATATTTATAAACAACATATACTGATATATGACGTTTTATCATACGGAGACATTTCCAAATATTCGTGGTTTATGAATGCACATCATTAAATAACTTTAGAAATCTGATTTTTTTAGATTCACTTTTAAAACCGTTAGACACGTGTCACGATTTTTCCCTTGCCGGAATTAAGGAATGAATCCCTAGCAATTCCATTGCAAATTTGCAACGGATTTGCGACGACTTATTGTCCCTCGCAAATTTGCGAGGGATTTGCGACTATAGACATGCTCTAGCAAATCCCTCGCATTTCCGTTGCAAATTTGCGATGAATTTGCGACTCTAGATGGTCCCTCGCACCTTCGTCGCAAATATGTTGCAAAAGCGTCACAATTTGCGACGACCCTTTCCCTCGCAAATTAGCGACAGATTTACGACGACTAGTCAAGCACTCGCAAATCCCTCGCAAATTACTCGCAAATCGATTGTTTTCTTGTAGTGAATTTATTTTTTCTGAGGTGCATCACATCAAGGTTATGCCGTAATAGGAGATCCTTCCAATATGACATTTCCCAAAAAATACTTTGTTTGTGCCAATTGTGGGAAACGTTATATCCGCCAGGCATGTTTGCCTTAATGTGCCAATTGCCCCAACGTTTACATGTTTATTGAGCACCGTAATAATCAATCTTCTCAAACAAATCATTCCCTAAAAGATAGACTTGGGGGGGGGGACACGAACAACCTTGTTCTTCCTAAACAACTTCTTGTTCTTACGACGCGGATGATGCATGGGAAGAAACCGACGATGACAGTCAAACCAACATGGTTTCCTTCCATACTTCAACTGGAAGGCCTCTGACCGATCAAGACAATATGGACAAGATAACCTTCCATGCGTAGTCCACCCTATAACATTCCATACGCCGGGAAGTTACTAATGGTCCACAATAGCACAACACGCATCTTGAAGTTCCTTTGCTGCGAATAATCGAATGTGCGAACACCTGTATACCACAATTGTTTCAACTCATGAATCAAAGGTTGGAGGAATACATCAAGGGATCGCTTCAGATGCTTAGGACCGGGCACTAGAATACTCATGAACAAAAATTCCTGTTGCATGCACATTTCTGGAGGAAGATTGTATGGCGTCAATATGACAGGCCATTGAGAATATTGTCTCCCAGACATACCAAATGGACTAAATCCATCGGTGCATAAACCAAGATAGACATTCCTGGTCTCGTTAGCAAAGTCTGAAAGTGTTTACACGCCTTTGCATCTGACGGATGCGTAACCTCCCCATCCTCCGTGGTATGTTGTGCATGCCATCTCATTGTCGCCGATATTCTTTCTGATTGGTATAACCGTTTAATCTATCGGTGATTGGCAAGTACCACATACGTTGTATGCAACGCGGGTCCTTCCAGTAGTTGGTTGATATCTCGGCTTCCCACAAAATCGACATTCCTGCAACTTATCATCATCTTTCCAGAAAATCATGAAATTGTCAATGCATACATCAATCATTTCTGATGGTAACCCAAGACTCGCAACCAACCTCTAAATTTCATAGTAACTCTCAGCGGAAATATTATCTTGTGGCAAATACTCTTTAATTAGCCCAGCCCATGAATCCCTGCAAATCTCATTTAGGTTATGATCACTTTTAATTGTCATCATCCTAGATGCCAATGACAGTTTAAACTGCCCTTCTCTACATCCATTCGCAGCGTCTAACATATCATAAAAACGCTTTGCTTCTAGTATTATCATCAACAAATGCAGTTGTACTTTCATGAAATGCATCTGTAACCATATCATGAAACCTACGTCCCTGTTGATACCCTTCATCAATATTTCCGAATAAATGATCATGCCCATAATTATAATTACCATAATTATAACTAGGTTGATCAACGTCATGACTCGTACTACTACTTCCAGCATCAACACTACAACCTTCCCCATGCGAAAACCAGATATAATAGTTTGGCTTAAATCCTCTATTATATAGATGACTCTTCACAATATCAATATCCACATATTGGGTGTTCTTGTACTTTCTACATGGACATAAAATTTTACCATCACGAGTCGCACATGGTTGGTTTATCGCCTGGTACATGAATGCTCGCAACCCGTCCCGATACTCTTTTGTCACTTCACCTGTCCCTGGATCTCTTTGATTGTACATCCATGATCGTAATGCGTATATTTCGTGCCCCGAAAACAGTTTTTAAACACCCACCACTCAAAATCTATTTCTCAATTTTTTTGTTTGTTTTTGATCGAAGTTGTTTGTTGTTATGAGCTCTCATCGTGATTCGTATTTATAGAATTTCAAAAATATTTACGACGGATTTGCTACGGAAATTTGCAATGGATTTGCTACGGAAAGGAATTTGCGAGGGATTTGCAATAACTTTGCGAAGGAAATTAATTTTCCTTTAAAATGTGGTCCATTTACCTCACCTAACTAGACGCTGTTGCAAATTCCTTGCAAATTGCCGTAGCAAATCCCTCGCAAACTGCGACGATAATTTTCCCTCGCAATTTTGCGACTACCTTTAGATTCCTCGCAAATCCCTCACAGATCCCTCGCAAAGTTGCAACGAATTTGCGACAACACATTGTCCCTCGCAAATTTGCGAGGGATTTGCGACAATAGACAAGCCCTAGCAAATCCCTCGCATTTCTGTCGCAAATTTGCTACGAATTTACAACTATAGACGGTCCCTCGCAATTTCGTCGCAAATAGGTTGCAAAGGCGTTGCAATTTGCGACGACCCTTTCCCTCGCAAATTCGCGACGACTGTTAAAGCACTCGCAAATCTCTCGCAAAATGCTCGCGAATCCGTCGCAAATTCCATTGCAAATCGATTGTTTTCTTGTAGTGTTTATAGTTTAGGAGGATTATTCTATTAGAATCATAGATGTGCCTGTGAAGGCTGTCTACGTACCCTTTGAAGGGATCAAGCCATTCATAGTTCGTATTACATAGAAAGTTGAGGATGATTATTCTGAATGAGAAGCTCTTCTATTTATAAGTCTTGAGGTCGGTCGATTTTCCTTTTACTTCGTGAATTGATATTTGCGATTATCCTTATTTCCCTTAGTCGATAAGGATAACTTCATATTTTCTTGAGAATTGCCTTTATTAAATAAAAAGAAATCTTCCTCTTATTTCGTAGGGCGGCCTTGATGGGCTTGAGACTGGTAGTTGGGCTGGTTTTAATTCAAACCGGGTTAAACCGGAGAGTTTTAAACTCACCTCCAATAGTGGTCGCTCAAGATTTTGTGCTTCTCCAATCATAACAATTCTGGAAAGACTACCTGATTGCTCGATTTCATGGTATTCCTCCCTCACCAACATAGATTTTCATGGACCTCAATCCAATATGGGGATCGCAGGGTCGTATTTCTGTCAAAGCTTACTCGCCCAGATCGTGTCTCATTTTGGTTCCTAATGAAGAAATCAGGAAATGGGTTTTGGATGTTGGTTTTTCGCAGTCGGAAAATTGTTCATTTTATGCTTCTCCTTGGACGTTTAATTTTGATCCTTCTCCATCAAAGTTGTTACACTCTCCAATATGGGTAATTCTTCGCAATGTTCCCTCTCAAATGTATTCGGTGGAAGGGCTCAGCACCATTGCCTCTGGTATTGGAGATCCGCTTTACATTGAGAAACCTATTCAGGATAGCTCACCTCGGTCTGTGGTTAAAGTGAACGTTGATGTTGTACTTGATTGCAAGCAGCGTCCTGCCTGCGGTTTGTGTGAAAGATAAGCTAGGGAATTCTATCACATGATTTGTAGAATATCCTCGACTTCCTTCTCATTGCGACATTTTCTCTGAGTATGGTCATATGGGTCTCGGTTGTCCTTCAACTATTTGTCCTCCCTCTGGGGTTGCTATGAAATAAGTGGCAGTGATTTATCTAGTGACCTCTACTAAGTCTGATTTTCCTGCTTCTGGCTCTCCAAAGGCTTCTGTTGTTGTTTCTAAGGTGATGTAAATCTGGGAGTATGTTGTGGGGTACGGGGAGGCGAAGTCTCTTCGTGTTCAACTTGGGCGATCAGAGGAAGATAAAGTCACATCTAGACGCGGATCTGTTTGGGAGGGATGCGGGGAGCGGGGACTTTGCCTCTCCGTGGTTTGGTTTCCTTTTAGGATTATGAATATTTCTTTATTACTAGTCGGTTTAGGAAGTCAGTTTTTGGGGCTATAAATACACGTCTAAGGGTTCTTTGTAAATAACAATTCACACGTAATAAGAAACCCTAAGAGGGTGTTTGCCTCGATTTGTTTTGTCTCTTGGTTTTTGACTTTCTTCTAGTTAGATTCCACCCTAATTCATAACAAGGGGTATTAGAGCTCAAGGTTTTCAAAAATCTAAGTGATGGCCAAAGGGAGTTCTCTCAAGGTTTGTGGCAAGGGCGAGTCAAGGATCTGCTGATGCAGCAGGGGATGAAGAAGGCGTTGTTAGAGATGAAACCGGATAAGATCGAGCAGAATGATTGGGAGAATATGATGGATCAAGCTGTTTCAACGATTCGTCTTTGTCTCTATGACGATATTACCAATCAGGTAATGAACATCACAACTTGCAAGGCGATGTGGGACATGTTAGAGAAAATGTATATGTCGAAGTCGTTATCCATCAAGCTGTATCTGAAGCAGAAGATGTATATGTCGAAGTCGTTATCCAGCAAGAAATCTGGCGATATTATTGCTCACGTCAACAACTTCAATCAAATCATCGGAGATCTGGAATGTCTGGATGTGAAAATTGAGGACGAGGATAAAGCCATGATCTTGATGTGTTCGCTGCCTCCTCAGTATGAGACGTTATTGACAGCTCTTACAATCGATAAAACGACTATAGGGCTGGAGACAGTTTGTTCTTCGCTACAATCTCATTATGAACGACGACAGAACAATATTGTGGTTGACAAGTCTCAGGGTGATGGATTGTATATGAGTAACAATCAACACATATGAAGAAATTAAGAGAAGCGAGATGGTAGTAACATGGAAAAATTGAAGTCTAAACCCGAAAAGAATTCAATGTGCTTTGGTTGTGGCAAGAAGGGCCACTATAGGCGGGATTTTCCAAACAAGAAGCATAACTCATGCGGGTCAGGTTTTACAAACGTGGTTCAGAAGGAAGATACATGTGAACGATTTGGTGGCTGTGACATCAGACAGTCACATAGATTCTTGGATTCTAGATACGGGTGCATCATTCCATATGACTCCTCACATATAATGGGTTGAGACGTACAAAGTTGGGAACATGGGTTCTGTCCAGTTGGCAAATGACATGGCGTTTGGTGTCTTTGGTACTGGGCAGGTCAAATTCCGCATGCACGATAGCATCATCAGAACATTGAATGATGTTAGGCATGTCTCGACGGTGAAGACGAATTTGATCTCCTTGTGTACTCTTCATAAAAACGTATTCAGACTCAGAGGTGATGGAGATGAAGACGTTTTGAAGGTGTGTAAAGGAGCTATGGTTGTGATGAAGGGAAAGATGAAAGCTATGAACGTTTATAGAATGTTAGGAAGTGATATATCATGGTTTTTAACCTGTTTAGGCCATGATATAAGTCCTTTTTATAGAGTCTTTCTAGTGTTTTGTAATCTTTTAGAGTCTTTTACAGGTTATAGCACGTTTGGAGAATAATTGGAGATATTGGGGCTTTCTGGAACATTCTGGAGCGAAGCAGAGATCCGTGTAGCTGAGACGTCGAAATCACATGAGTATCGATCGATACCCCCTGGTATCGATCGATACCTGTCAAGGAAATAGAAGGATCGCGACTTATTGAAGAGTTGAAGAATTGCAGAATTGGCCCAGGAGACTTTGATATTTACAAGATGGCCCAGAACGTGTTTTTGCCATATAATTAGGTTTTACAGCCACCTGTTTAGGCTATGCTTTATTTTGTATGCTTTATTTTACTTTGGTTTGAGAGAGACAAGTCCGAATCTCCCTTCGTCCGAGATCAGATCTCAAAACCTCTTGTTACTCTTTCTATTTTATTGATGATCCACTTTCGGTTTAGGGTTTTCTCTAAAGGATTTCTTTGAATGCTAGGTTGATTATCTGTTTAGGATTCGCTATCTGAATTAATTCTTTACCATTGGTTGCTCTCAAAGCTAATTCTGGATTGATCACCTAGAACTTAGATCTTAGGATAATTGATTAGGCACGAGAGTGCGATTAATTACCTGATAGAATCTATAGTGAGCAAATTGATTATTCGCAAAGAGACTTGGTTTAATTGATTTGTGAACATATCAAACCTGAACTTTAAAAACTGATTTAGACTTTAGGATTCGCAAAGAGATTTGGAATTCCTAGGATTTAGATTTAGATAGTTTTCGCAACGAGAGTTGGTTAGCTATATTTTAGTGTTTTGAGATCAAGAACCGTGCTTAATCTGAATCATGTTAGTTAATTTAGCAGTATTCATTGATTTCCTGAGAAATACCCTGAACCTATCTGCCTCCAACTGAATTTACAACACCTTTAATTGCATACTTGTTTTCAATTACATCTTTTGATTTAGCGTATTTTGGATCTATATAATCTACTGTGTGAAATCTTGAGTTCTTGTGTTCGACCCCTGATTTACTGCAGCAACTGTTTTAGTACTATTTAGGGTATTAATTTGAGCATATCAAATTTGGCGCCGTTGCCGGGGACTCAATTCGCCATTAGATTTTAGCTAAGAAATTCATTTAAATCGTCCGAGTATCGATCGATACCCTGCTCGTTTAAATTCGTTTGATTCGTTTTTCTTTTTATTTTCGTTTGTTTTGTGTTTGTTTCATGATAAACAAGGAGCAGATTCGAATTCGCCTTAGTATCGATCGATACCCCATTGGTATCGATCGACACCAATCGCGAATGTACGGTTCATCAAGTCGATTTAAGCCTGGTATCGATCGATACTAAGCTGTGTGTCGATCGATACTCGATGTTCCAGCAAGGTAACTTCTTGTTTTTCCCAATTTGATTCTGTTATTTTGTTTTCTTTCACTGACTCTAGGCTAGATAACACTGGGGACAGTGTTGTTCAAGTCTGGGGGAGGTGTCTGCTGACATTGCTTTTGTTTTTCTAAGAGTCATAAAATAAAAAAAAAATTGTCGTTTTATTGAGTCAAAAGTTGTTGGAGATAATGATCATGTGCTTGAATTGTTGTTTTGATTTTGTTTTTGAGTGACCAGTGTTACAGGATCAGCTCTAGATCGACTAATGAAAAATCCAAGGACTGACCAGTTGACTAGAAAACATCCATGTCTCCAGCAGAGTTCTTCTGAAACCTAAGCCAAATTTCTGCACTTCATTAATGTGGTTAGTGTTTTTAGAGCTTGATTCATCATTCATATATGATAAAGGAACCCATGTGTTTAGAGTAATAGTATCTCTCTCCCCTGTTATAAGTTGATAAATAAGAGCATAAAAGATT
>PKML01011089.1:402035-420846 GCA_002933935.1 Eutrema yunnanense | reverse complement strand
CTGAATTTAAAAGCTGATTTAGACTTTAGGATTCGCAAAGAGATTTGGAATTCCTAGGATTTAGATTTAGATAGTTTTCGCAACGAGAGTTGGTTAGCTATATTTTAGTGTTTTGAGTTCAAGAACCGTCCTTAATCTGAATCATGTTAGTTAATTTAGCTGTATTCATTGATTTCCTGAGAAATACCCTGAACCTATCTGCCTCCAACTGAATTTACAACACCTTTAATTGCATACTTGTTTTCAATTACATCTTTTGATTTAGCGTATTTTGTATCTATATAATCTACTGTGTGAAATCTTGAGTTCTTGTGTTCGACCCCTGATTTACTGCAGCAACTGCTTTAGTACTATTTAGGGTATTAATTTGAGCATATCAGGAAGCGTGTTTGTAGGTGGAACTGCATCTGTGGTGTCTGAATATGAGAGCACAACATTGTGGCATATGCGCATAGGGCATATAGGAGCGAGATCATGACTTGACTGAACTCCATAAAAGGGGTCTTCTGGACGAGTTAAAGAACTGTGAGATGGATTTCTGCAAGTTCTGTGTGATGGGAAAACAATCCAAAGTTTCATTCAAGACTGGACGACACACGACAAAGGGTCTTTTAGACTATGTCCATTATGATGTGTGGGATCCAACTTAGAAATAGTCATTGGGAGGATCTAGGTATTTCGTCATCTTCATTGATGACTTCTCCAGAAAGGTTTGAGTGTACTTCTTGAAGCAGAATTCTGAAGTGTTTGAAAACTTCAAGGTTTGGAAGGCTGAAGTAGAAAAACAGGTGGAGAGGAATGTAAAGTATATGAGATCAGATAATGACACGTAGTATATTGACGGGGAGTTCCAAAAGTTTTGCAAGGAGGATGGCATTCAAAGAGACTTCACTGTCAGGAAAACACCACATCATAACATGGTCAGTGAAAGGATGAACCGTACGATTGCTGAAAAAGCAAGGTGTTTAAGGTTGAATGCAGGGCTTTCAAAGCAGTTATGGACAAAAGCATTAAACATGGCAGTCTATGTCATCAATAGATTGCCAATGAGTTCTCTAGATGTAAAGGTGGCTGAAGAAGTATGGACTGAGATAGATATAGATATAACTAACTTGAAAATATTTGGAAATCCGGCTTACATGCTAGTTCCAAGTAACGAAAGATCAAAGCTGGATTCAAAGTCTAAGAAGTGCATATTTCTAGGTTTTGAAAAAGGCATGAAAGGCTTCAAGTTGTATGATCCTGAGGCTAAGAAGAGGGTGTTCAGTCGAGATGAGGTCTTTGATGAGCAGTATATGGTGCAACGTGCGAGGTCAGAACGAATGCATGTGACCATTGAGCCTGAAACATATTATGGTACAACACTTGAGGAGTCTAGTGAGACTAGACCAGCAACAGAAGGTGATGAGCAACATGCGCAGGTAGAGCAGAAGGGTCAACAAAAATAGGCAGAGAAGAGTTTGACACTTAATAGACCAAAATGCATCACAAAGCCACTTGAAAGATTCAGTTTTGAAGACATGGTTAATTATGCTCTCGTGGTTGGTACAGATGATCCAACAAACTTTTGGGAGGCTATAGCAAGTCTTAAGAAAAAGTACTGGGTGGGTGCCATGATAGAGGAAAAATGAGAGTCTTGAGAAGAATCATACGTGGGATCTAATGATTTTACCGAAAGGTAAGAAGGCAATCAGATGCAAGTGGGTTTTCAAGGTAAAACCAGGATTGTCTGAGAAGGAACCAGTGGAGTACAAGGCAAGGCTAGTTGTGAAGGGTTACTCACAGAGGAAAAAGGTTGATTATGACAAGATTTTCTCCCCTATTATTAGGCACACCTCCATAAGAGTTGTGCTGGGTTTGGTAGCAAGTTGGGACTTTCATATAGAATAGATGGACGTAAAGACATCATTTCTTCATGGAGATCTGGAAGAAGAGATCTATATGGAGCAACCAGAAGGGTTTGTGAAACTATGAGAGGAGAAGCTGGTGTGCAGACTAAACAAGTCTCTTTACAGGTTGAAGCAAGGTCCTAGGCAATGGTACAAATGTTTTGACTGCTATATGTTGAAGATTGACTACCGAATGTGTGAGTATGATTGTTGCGTCTATGTAAGGTACCTTAAGGGCCATTCTCCCATATTCCTACTGCTTTATGTTGATGATACTCAACTCTACATAGTCCCAAGTCTGATGTTTAGCACAAGCGATTAGTCAAGTTAGTAAGTACATGTCTAATCCTGAGAGAGATCACTGGAACGCAGTCAAATGGATTCTCAGGTATTTGAAGGGGACAAGCGATCTTGGGCTTATGTTTGGTGGTCAGGAGTGTGGTTAAGTTGTGTGATATGTGGATACATATTATGTTAGTGATCTAGACAACATAAGGTCTACCACGGGGTATGTATTTACTCTTGCAGGTGGTCCTATTTGTTGGAGGTTTGTATTGTAGTCTGTTGTGGCAATGTCTACCACATAAGCTGAGTACATGGCAATGGGAAAGGCAGCCAAGAAAGCACTATGGGTGACAGGACTTGTGGCAGAGTTGGGTGTTGATCAAGGTGAAGTTCGGCTATACAGTGATAGTCAGAGTGCCCTGTTTAAGGCTAAGAATCACATGTATTATACAAGGACGAAGCACATTCATCTAAGATTTCATAAGATCAGAGAGTTGTTTGAGTCTAGGAAGTCTTGCTGGAGAAGGTGCATACGTCGGAGAATGAAGCTAATATGTTGAGAAAGCCCGTTACCGTGGAGAAGTTCAAACAATGCTTGGAGTTCCTCCATGTCTTCCAGTGCTATACGAAGAAGCAGAAGCCCCTTAGGAAACAATCAAAAGTCTAGAAGTGATTTCTAAGAAGATTTTCATCAAGGTGGAGATTGTTGTTTCTAAGGTGATGTGAATCTGGGAGTATGCTGCGGGGTATGGGGAGGCGAAGTCTCCCCGTGTCCGCCTTGGGCGAGCAGAGGAAGATAAAGTCACAGCAAGACGCAGATCTGTTTGGGAGGGATGCGGGGAGTTGATGACTATTCTCGTACCGTCTGGACCTATTTTCTTCTAAAAAAATCAGAGGTGCGATATGTTCTTTATAATTTATGCGCAATGTCAGAAAATAAATTTGGTAAAGAAGTCAAAGTTTTTCGAAGCGATAACGGCACAAAGTTTATGTGTCTTTCTCGTTTCTTTCGTGAAAAAGGGATACTTCACCAAACCTCATATGTCGCTACTCCACAATAAAATGGTCGGGTAGAACGCAAGCATAGATACATTCTCAATGTATCTCGTGTTTTGCTCTTCCAAGGAGGTTTGACAATTAAGTTTTGGGGAGAAGTTATTATGAGTGCAGCTCACCTTATCAATCGTACTCCAACAGAGGTTCTTAAGGGTTGTTTTCCAGATGAGGTGTTTTACGATGAGAAACCATCATACGATTAACTTCGTGTTTTCAGCAGTTTGTGCTACACTCACTTGAGGTCAAGGGATAAAGATAAGTTTGGCTCACGAAGTCGCACATGCATTTTTGTCAGGTATCCTTTTGTCAAAAAGGATGTTAAGTGTTTGACTTGGATAAATATGAATTCATTATCTCTCGAGACTTTATTTTTCACGAGAATGAATTCCCTTTCTCCTCCACGCCATATGCTCCTTCCATGGTTAAGCCTCGATTTGTGCCATCATCGCAAGTCAAAGATGATGATTGACAGATTGGATTGTCTCCGAGCTCAGATATAAGGGGGAGCTCCGACGCGATCAATGTAAGGGACAATAAATAGGATATCGAGATTAAGCCACAACCCGAGCTCAAAAAATCTGATTCCACCGCTGTGTATGGTGTTGATGCCGCACCTGCTCACCTGCAATTTTGGATTCTCCAGTCGAAAATCCTTCTCTTACAACTGATTCTCCAATCGCAAATCCTTCTGCTGCCACATAGTCTCTTGTTGCAAATCCAACTGGAGATTCATCACATCCAGTTGAAACATTACCTGTGACATCTGAATCTTTTACTGAAGTTGAGCTATTGGGTCGAGGAGATAGAGAACGTATTCCCTCTGTTTGTCTCCAAGGTTATGTTACGTTTAATGCAGCTTGTGCTCAAGACCCCCATCTCACTCCAATCTGCTCTACTTCAGCGTCCTCCGAAAGAGTCCTTGGTAAGACACCGTATCCCTTGGATGATTATGTCTCTGATCTAATTTTCTCACTGTCGCACCAAAAATTTCTCGCATTAGTAAAAGCAGGTGTTGAACCAAAGCGATATTCTAATGCGGTGAAAGATAAGGTGTGGCGTGGCGCCATGAAACACGAAGTGGTCATACTTGGGATGTCAAATCGCTTTCGTCATGCAAAGTTTCTATACCTTTAAAATGGGTCTAAAATATTAAATACAACGATGATGGTACGATTGAACGTCATAAGGCTCAGTTAGTCATACACTCAGATAGATGGAGAGGATTTCGATGAAACATTCGCTCCAGTGGTTAAAACGGCTACCATGCGTAGTCTTTTTGGTGTTGTTTCAACAAATAAATGGGAAGTTGATGCACTCAGATTCGTCTCCGAAACTTCAGCTTTTAAATTTGTAAACCTAAAAGTTATGCAAGTGCACAAACGTGCATTGTAGTACTTTAGGTATCGATCCACAAGGAGAAAATGATGTCCTGCGAGACCTTAGAAAGAGAGTTAGTAAGGAAGTCTAAAACGATAATAAGATTTATTATTTTTGTCACGAAACGAGTGCTGAAAATTTGAACTAAACTAAGCGAGAAAGTAAAGAAAGCAAGTAAGCAAAACGAGTAGGTAAAAACGAGGTTGTAAACTAATAAGCGAGTACGTAAAATAAGATTGTAAACTAAACGAGAAAATAAAAAGGCAATCAAGTAAATAAGAAAGCAAGTAAATAAATTAAACGAATAAGCAAAGCAAAAATGTAAACAATTAAACTAAGCGTTGGTAAATCGGGAACTCTCTAGGGATCATGGCCGAAAATCATAAGAATTTTGCTAGGGATTTTAAATCTACTTTTTGTCGTCTTTGGATTCTTGAACTTGGAACACGGACACTATGTGTAGTCTACTTTTGTACACCCTACACACCTACAACTTTAGTACTCGGCCGGTAGCTTTCGTCTTTTGCCGCGCAAAAAGTTAGTGATTATACTCAAAAGTCGTTAACGCTCCCAACCCCTCCACAAGTATACTTTTAAAATGTTGTGACGGTTTTTCTCGTCTACCCTAGGTCAAACATTTGGATCCAGTACTTTCGTAGCTCTAAAAATATTTAAGATAATTTGCAAGATAGCTAATCAAGCAAACATGCATTAAGAATAAGGATAGAATGAAGAATCATAATCGATCCCCTACACAAAAACCTAATGAGAAATCGATCCATGAGAGCCCCTTGAGATCCCTGTGCCCAACAAGAGAACTACTCGGACACGATTAAAGAAACCAAAAACATAATTAAATTAAGAGCAGGAGGTTGGTGAAAAAGCCTCTCGAGTTTAAGAACTAAGTACGGCGAGAACTTCCTCACCAATCTCGAAAGTAGAACAAAAACGTAAGAAAAGACTTGCAAAAGTAAACTAAAAAGGCACAATCTAGGTTACAAAATTATGTCTGTAAAACAAGTATTTATAGGTCTTCAACTCTTGTTTTGGTCGTCTTTAGGGTTTTTTTGAAGAGAAAACAAAGTGGGCTTGAAGATGGGCTTCGAACAAGCTGTTTTGGGCCGTTTTTGATTCACCGCGTTTGCGTGGCTTGGACTAGCGGCCAAAGGGTGTTTTGCCGCGGCTGGAGAGCCTCTGGACGCAGACATGAGTGTGTTTTCCATGGCCAGGAGCCTTGGACCCGCGGTGGTTGGCCCATGTGGTTGCAACTTCAATTATTCTCTTGCTTCTTTCACGATATTGCAGAATATGCGTTCAGTCAATTGGATGTATCTTGTGAGCTAACCGTTCGATTGTCTTGAAACCAACTGGGTATAAATGGTGGTTCTCCGTCTATATTGTATCCAAATTTGAGTGTCATCAGACGGCGAGAAGGTCTCCATCTGATGCCAAACTTCTGATGGTACAAAATTGTCCAAAATCTGCTCTTTCTCCAATTTGCGTCGTATTAGCTTAAGTAACTTGAAAAGAGTTTAGAAACTACAAATATATGTAAATCATAATAAAAGCATAAAAAACCAAGTGAAAAACTTATTACAGTATTCTTAAATAGATAGTAAAACGGGTAAAAATATGGTGTTATCAGAAGTGCATCAGATGGATGTCAATAATGGCTTTCTTCACGGTGATCTCGACGAAGAAGTCTACATGAAGTTTTCACCTGGTTTTACTCATTCTGATCCCACTAAGATTCTTCGTCTTCACGAGTCACTTTATGGGATTTGTCAAGCTCCACGTTGTTGGTTCGCCAAGGTTTCTAAGGCACTTTTGGAGTTTGGTTTTGAGTAATAATATTCTGATTACGCACTGTTTACTTACAAAAAGAATGAGACAGATATTCGAGCTTTGGTTTATGTGGATAATTTAGTTATTGGAAACAATGATCTCGACAAGTTGACAAAGTTTATGGCTTATATGGAAAAGTGCTTCAATACGAAAGACTTCGGTAAACTCAAATATTTCTTTGGTATTGAGGTGGCGCGTTATGGAGACGGTATCTTTCTCTCTCAACGCAAATACATTCTCGATATCGTGGCTGATACTTGTCTTCTCAGTGCGAAGCCATCATTGACTCCAATCGAGCAGAATCACAAACTCGCCTCAGATGAAGGACTTTTGCTCTCGGATCCTCATCAATATCGAAGACTTGTGGGAGACTCGTCTATCTCTCAGTAACGAGACCAGAATTGTGTTATGCAATTCATTTGTTATCTCAGTTTATGAAGGAGCCGCGTGAAGCTCAGTGGGAGGTTGCTCTGCATGTTGTACGGTTCTTAAAAGGTTGTCCCGAACAAGGTATTCTCTTACGTTATGATAGTAATCTCCGAAAGCATGTGTACTGCAATGCAGATTGGGCATTGTGCCCGATGACTCGACGTTCTCTCAGCGCCTATGTGGCTCTTCTTGGTGGCTGCCCGATTTCTTGGAAGACAAAGAAGCAAAGCCCAATCTCTCACTCTTCGGATGAAGCTGAATACAGGGCTATGGCCGCAACCACTAAGGAGATCAAGTGGATTATTCAGTTAATGGGTGATCGAGCACAACAAGAAAACACGCTAGAACAGAAGGCGAAATCCGTCGAAAACCCGTCGGAAATGGTCGTTTCCGACGGGTTTCCGATGGATTTTGCCCGTCGGTTATATTCCGAGGGATTTCCGACGGATTTCCGACGACTTATCCGTCGGGAATAATTCCGACAATAATCTGAGGGATTTCCGACGGTGAATTTCCGACGGATTTCCGACGTTTTGAGAATCCACTCCGACGGCTTTTTTACCGACGGTTTATTTACCGAAGGATTATTTACCGACTGATTTCCGACGAATTATTTACCGACGGATTTCCGACGGATTATTTACCGACGGATTATTTACAGACGGGTTTCCGACGACTAGTCCGTCGGGAATAACTCCGACGATAATCCGAGGGATATTCCGTCGGCATTTTCCGAGGGATTTCCGACAGTAATATTTTGTAATTTGTTTTTAATATTTATTCAAATTATATATTAATTAAATTAAATAAATTAAATTATATAAATAAAATCTTACAAAACATAAATATTTAAAAGTTTTTAAAACATTTAGAAAAAGTTGAAATTACATAAAAGAAAACATAACCAAAATAGATCCGGCGGCATGTCCGGGAACTTCGTCTTGAAGAAATCTGCCCACTTCGTTTGCTTGTCCTCCAATACCGTCACCTTCGCCGTGAGCTCTTCGTTTTGCCGGATAAGGTCTTCATCCATCGAGAAACCGGCCGAAGAAGAAGCGGATTGTGTCGCAACCTTACCCAACCCCGGCCGACGACCTTTCCTAACCGATACCTCCTACAAAAACAATTCAAAAAGTTTAGATTTTTAATTAAAAAATAATTATCTAAATAAATATTATCATAAGTTTTACTACCGCCAGGACTAGCTCGTTAAGCTCGGCCCGAGTGACTTCGTTGGATCCGGTGTAATCGTCCTGCGATCTCTGAGTGAGCAAATCGTCTTCGCCCTCTTCACGGTTTCGACGAACTCCCTCACTTATGGATCTTGAATTTGGCCCGTCTTCTTGTTGGTCTACGAAATATATAAAACGGTTAAAGAAAACCGTTTTTATTAAAAAAGAACTAAAAACCAAAAAAGTACTTACCATTTCGTCGGCCGTTGTCAAGTAGCTCTTTGCCCCGTTGTTATGAACGGCTTCTCCCTTCCCGTTCCGTTGACTCCTCCGGTTCTTGGTTTGAGTCTCAGAATCAGCTATGGTCTTCGGTAATTCCCAGTACGGCTCGTACCCCTTGTACACATCCTCGTTCAAGCCTTTCGGCTTATCTTTCCCCTTCTTCCAAGCCTTCTTCCAATCGCAGATGTGGCGAGAGAATTGCCGGGAAGCCTCTTTGTGAAATTCTGCCTCGACCATCTTCGTGAGCGTAGACTTCCAATTAAACTCTTGCTACAAAAGAAATAGAAATAAACTTTGTTAACAAAATCTCAAAATATAATACAAACAAGTAATTAAATTATCACTTACCACAAAGGTACGAAACCACATATCTTGTTCGTCCGACGGCTTATCGGCATATGTCGGGTATGGGTGTTTGAGGAGGCTGTGCAACATCCTCAAACCCGACTTGCTAATGCCATTCCCGGAGAATCCAAACCTATGAAAAAACAAATTAAAAATCGATAATAAATCAAAAAAAAAATTATTTAAGAAAAGACATAGTATTACCAAGTAGATCTCGGGATGCAGCGTTTCGGGTCGAGAACTGTGAGTAGTTCTCGTCCCGACTGTTGAACGAGCTCCTCGACGGTCATGATCGTCGGTTGACCTACACTCTCTGCATCGAGAGTAGGTGAAGGCGCCGTAGGCGGGACAATATCCGGGTTCGGATTTGAGGCAGCGGGCCTCCGCCCTCCTTGCCTCGAACCGCCGGCACGGTCACTAGCAAAATGCCCGTAAGACCTACAACAATTAAAAAAAAACAAACGAAATCATTTGAAAATTTATATAAACAATCAATACATGTAAAAAAAACAAAATCTTACATAAAAAACATTGTAGCATTACATATATATAAAAATGTTTTATATACTTAAATATATATAAATAGGGCAATTCTACAAAATAGCACCAAAAAACTAAAAATTCAAATATTTAGCACCCAATAATGAAAGTCACAAAACTAGCATTCATTAAAGGAGAAAAATACTAAACTACCCCTCTATTATACTTATCATTTTTGCTGAAATCGTTGCAGGAGATTACGAAGTCGAAAGTCTCGCTCGGGAAATCGTTGTCATTCCTTATCTTCAGAGATCTACTCCTATGTCGGGATCGTCATCCATTTTTGTCCCTATCATCATTGTCTTCGATCATCATCATCATCATCATTCGATCCATGCATCAATCATTATCATCAATCAATCGATTGGTTGCAATCGACAAGGTAATGTTAGTTTCGTTTCATCGAAATCTCGAAAAAGAAACTAGTAAGTTGCCCAGATTAGTCATTTTCAGTGCTTGATTTTTGTTTCTGGGATGTTTACTTTTGAATTTTGGAATACTGTTTTTTAGTTCTGTTGAAGAGTTATGAGATTTGTTTTTGTAATTAGTGCAAATGCTCTTCGAACCAGTAAGAGAGAAATGGATTCATTGCATCTCCTCCCTCCGTCGTTCAATCCTGTTGGTCGTGACCTAAACCACCACTGTCGAAGGCACCGCGACGGCAGATCTTGGTGCACCACAATCGCTGGAAGACGGCGGTTGCTTTTTCTTCTTTTCCGGCGTCGTCGGCTTCCAACACCAGCGGGTAGAACCACTACGTTTTTTGGGCATCGCTCGCAATTCCACACAAGCTGACATCAAGGGAGCTTATCGCCTGCTCGCTCGAAAGGTAAGGATGTTGTTTGTGTACTCTTTTCATTTTGTCGCTGATTTTTATTTTTCTGGTTTGGCATCGTTGCTTCGATCATGGTTTAAGATGTGAAATTGCAATTGGAGTAATTAGTTGAGAGCACGACCACTTTCTTCTAAGTTATAGCCACGTAATTTAGATGAATGAACATAGGCATGTGCAACTTTTCTTTTATTGGCAGTCAACTTCGATATCTTGTCAAGGTGAAAGTTCAAGTCAGATGGATATTGACAATCCTGATGCACCTCAGTTGCAGGTAATTTCTTAAATGCCTCTAATCTTTATCCTTATGGAAGTAGCATGTGCAACCTTTCTTTTATCTTCAGGTTTTGCTTTGATTCAAACGTTTCCAATATGAGTGTTTAAGGGAAGCAATTATATTTTGGAACAAGATTTTCTTCTATCCACCTTATATTCCAAATTGAGAAGTTTTCAAGATGGTATAAAAGTATTGGCTGTGATTTTTACGGTTAGCTGCGCCATCATTATATCTTACCTTTGCATCATAATCGTTATTTTCATGATTTCCACAAGTAGCAGTCTTCTTAATTCAAGATGAGCTTTAGATACTGTTTTGGTTGTTGGTTTACTCAAGAAGAAGTTGACTTCCTTGGTATCTTTCCTTTTCTCCAAGCTTCTTTTTTTGGTTATTGCAGTAAATTTATCTTTTGCGTGTGGAATCAAAGCTAAACTTGGTGCACGAGATGGGGAGGCTGAGAAATTTTCGTTTTTCCTTTGATTGGACCCTCTTCTAGTGCTTTTTTTTGCTATCTTCGTTTCTTGAAATCTGAATCAGATCTAATTCTTATTTTTTGTTGACTGCTGTTTTTTCTCATCCTAGAAGAAGAAATTGGCTGACAAGATGGAACCTCAGTGGACGAGAGGAGAGCTTGAGCATTTCTATGATGCCTACCGTAAGCATGTGGGAGACTGGAAAAACGTAAATTGCGTTGCACAATATGGTTTTATGTGACTACTTTCTCAACTTTTGTATGCCTTCAAAGTCTTAAGATTAATTATTCCCTAGAAATTGCTTACACTTTTTGACTAATACTGTTCATTTTGTAATTACGATACATTTTGTGATTACTCCAAACTAGTGTAGTGTTCAATGGCTGCAGATATATATAACGTATTTAGGAAAGAAATGAAAGTGCAAACTTTGGTAATGAAATGATCATCTAGAAAATAAATCATATTTAGGAACATATATAACGTATTTCGGAAAGACTTCATAAATGAGCAAATGATCATTTCTTGAAAATGAATCGTATTTAGGAACATATATAACATATTTCAGAAAGACTTCCTAAATGAACAAATGATGAAAACTGATCCTTTTTTGAAAATAAATCGTATTTAGGAACATATATAACGTATTTCGGAAAGACTTCCTAAATGAACAAATGATGAAAAATGATCATTTCTTGAAAATGAATCGTATTTAGGAACATATATAACGCATTTCAGAAATACTTCCTAAATGAACTAATGATTAAACTTTGGTAATGAAATGATCATCTTGAAAATAAATCATATTTAGGAACATATATAACGTATTTCGGAAAGACTTCATAAATGAACAAATGATCATTTCTGGAAAATGAAACGTATTTAGGAACATATATAACGTATTTCGGAAAGACTTTCTAAATGAAAAAATGATGAAAAATTATCCTTTCTTGAAAATGAATCGTATTTAGGAACATATATAACGTATTTCGGAAAGACTTCCTAAATGAACAAATGATGAAAAATGATCATTTTTTGAAAATGAATCGTATTTAAGAACATATATAACGTATTTCGGAAAGACTTCCTAAATGAACAAATGATGAAAAATGATCATTTCTTGAAAAATGATCATTTCTTGAAAATGAATCGTATTTAGGAACATATATAACGTATTTCGGAAAGACTTCCTAAATGAACAAATGATGAAAACTGATCATTTCTTGAAACTGAATCGTATTAAGGAACATATATAACGCATTTCAGAAATACTTCCTAAATGAACTAATGATTAAAACTGATTCTTTCTTGAAAATGAAACGTATTTAGGAACATATATAACGTATTTCGGAAAGTCTTCCGAAATGAACAAAAACAGAAAACGATATTTCCTGTTGATTTCCATGCGTAAATTAAGCATCAGAACAAATGTGTTGTTGTTTTGTCTACACAAAGAAATAAAGAAAAATTCAAATGATGAAAACTGATCATTTCTTGAAAATGAAACGTATTTAGAAACATATATAACGTATTTCGGAAGACATATATAACGTATTTCAGAAAGTCTTCTGAAATGAACAAAAACAGAACACTATATAAAAAAAACGATATTTTCTGTTGATTTCCATGCGTAAATGAAGCATCAGAATAAATGTGTTGTTGTTTTGTCTACACAAAGAAATAAAGAAAGATTCAAATGATGAAAACTGATCCTTTCTTGAAAATGAAACGTATTTAGGAACATATATAACGTATTTCGGAAAGTCTTCTGAAATGAACAAAAACAGAAAACGATATTTCATGTTGATTTCCATGCATAAATGAAGCATCAGAACAAATGTGTTGTTGTTTTGTCTACACAAAGAAATAAAGAAAGATTCAAATGATGAAAACTGACAATTTCTTGAAAATTACTCTCCTTAGATCTAGAATTGTTTCCTACAAGGATTGCACTACCTCGGTTGCAATACAAATAATGAGCTATGTTTCCATTTTATTTTTCATGTTCTTAGACTTACCACTTCCTTTTGTGTTGATGTGAAGATGTTTGCATCTTTTTGTGTTTTATCAAAAAAGTTTGCCGGAATCGTGGCTAATCTCGAAGTGTCATCGCCGACGATCCTCTGATTCGCCGGAATCGTTGACATCAGAGATTTAGTATCGCATGAAGCTTTTCGTCGCCGAACGGTAAGCTTTTACTCGTTTATTCTCATCGATTGATTTTCAAATCTTCATTCAAATTCGATTTTTCGGCGTGTTTGGTCTTGGTGTATGTGAGCTTGCTGTGATTTCTGGTATCAGGGGCGAAGCTTCAGTCGAACCTGGTGTTGGGAGGTTTGTCTAAATCCGGTCGGGTCGAGGAAGCCCGCCAGTTGTTTGATAGAATGCCAGAGATGGATGAGTTTACTTGGAACACTATGACCGTTGCTTACTCTGGTTCAGGGCGACTGGCTCATGCAAAAAAACTTTTTCTTAGAAACCCAGTGAAGAATACAATCTCCTGGAATGCTCTTATCTCTGGTATTGCAAGTATGGAAGTGAAGATGAAGCTTTCGCTTTGTTTTGGGAAATGCAGTTTGATGGAAGAAACCCTAACGAGTACACTTTGGGTAATGTTCTTAGGATGTGTTCTTCGCTTGGTTTACTTCTGAGAGGTGAACAGATTCATGGGCGTACAATAAAAACCGGGTTTGATTTGGATGTTAATGTGGTTAATGGACTTCTCGCTATATATGCACAATGCAAAAGCATCTCTGAAGCTGAATACCTCTTTGGGACAATGCTAGGTGAGAGAAATAATGTCACATGGATTTCGATGCTCCCTGGGTACTCTAAAAATGGTTTTGCTTACAAGGCAATCGAGTGTTTTAGGGATATGAACAGAGAAGAAAATCAATCGAATCAATTTACTTTTCCTAGAGTTTTAACTGCCTGTGTTGCGGTTTCTGCTCGCGGGATAGGAGTTCCAGCACGAGCTATTGAATTTGTTTATAGTTGGAAGAGCCATAGTTTGAAGTGTTTCGTATTGGGAATCTTAGAGATATGGATGTATATCATTAGAAGCTTTGGTAGATACTTTAGATTGGTTGGTAATCCACTAAGATCTTACCGTTGCATCATAAACGTTATTTTTCATGATTTCCACAAGTAGCAGTCTTCTTAATTCAAGATGAGCTTTAGGTAGTGTTTTGGTTGTTGATTTACTCAAGAAGAAGTTGACTTCCTTGGTATCTTTCCTTTTCTCCAAGCTTCTTTTTTTGGTTATTGCAGTAAATTTATCTTTTGCGTGTGGAATTTTTTTTTTTTTTTTTTGTGTCAAGGGATCTCAAGAGGAAGAACAGGAGCAGCTTCCAGGGCTATGTAATGGTTCAGGAGAAGAGAATACTTCCTCATCTGAAAAGGAGGATGTGCTACCTAGACTTTTGTTTCGTCTGGAAGGGCTTGAACTAGACCGCTCTTTGACTGTATGCCAGACAATTCTCTTGTACAAACTAAAATTGGAAAATGAAACTACCAACGGTTCAAAGCTGAGTGGACCCCACAACATCACTTATGAAAGGGCTCCACCACTTGCAGATTCTCATGAAAATCTGTTTCCTCTCGGATCTATGGAAAATGATGAGTATTACCCGTTTTTCTGATTAAGAATCTGGAGGGCACGAAGAACGGAGATGACCCAACACATTTTCATATTTCAATGTTTTATGAATTTAGACAAATGTTGAAATGATCTTTTCTGGAAATGCAACGTATTTAGGAACCATTTAGGAACATATATAACGTATTTAGGAAAGTCTTCCGAAATCAACAAAAAACAGAAAAAGTATGATTTCACATAAGTCATGCAAAGACAAACTACAAAAGGCTATATTACATATTGATTTTCATGCGTAAATCCGAACATGTGTTGTTGTTTGCCTATACAAAGAAAGAAAGATACAAATGTTGAAATGATCCTTTCTGGAAATGCAACGCATTTAGGAACATATATAACGTATTTAGGAAAGTCTTCCGAAATCAACAAGAAACAGAAAAAGTATGATTTCACATAAGTCATGCAGAGACAAACTATAAAAGGCTATATTACATATTGATTTTCATGCGTAAATCCGAACATGTGTTGTTGTTTGCCTACACAAAGAAAGAAAGATACAAATGTTGAAATGGCCCTTTCTGGAAATGCAACGCATTTATGAACCATTTAGGAACATATATAATGTATTTAGGAAAGTCTTCCTAAATCGACAAGAACCCGAAAAAGTATGATTTCACTTAAATCATGCAGAGACAAACTATAAAAGACTATATTACTTGTAGATTTTTATGCGTAAATGAAGTATCAGAACAGATGTGTTGTTGTTTTGTCTACACAAAGAAATAAAGAAAGATTCAAATGATGAAAACTGATCATTTCTTGAAAATGAAACGTATTTAGGAACATATATAACGTATTTCAGAAAGTCTTCCGAAATGAACAAAAACAGAAAACGATATTTCTTGTTGATTTCCATGCGTAAATGAAGCATCAGAACATATGTGTTATTGTTTTGTCTACACAAAGAAATAAAGAAAGATTCAAATGATGAAAACTGATACTTTCTTGAAAATGAAACGTATTTAAGAACATATATAACGTATTTCGGAAAGTCTTCCTAAATGAACAAGAAACAGAAAACTATAAAAGACTATATTAAATGTTGATTTTCATGCGTAAATGAAGTATCATAACATGTGTTGTTGTTTGCCTACATAAAGAAAGAAAGATACAAATGATAAAAAATGATCCTTTCTGGAAATGAAACGTATTTAGGAACCATTTAGGAACATATATAATGTATTTAGGAAAGCCTTCCTAAACGTATTTAGAAAGAAAGATACAAATGATGAGAAATGATCATTTCCTTGAAATGAAACGTATATATGAACCATTTAGGAACATATATAACTAATTTAAGAAATCTATGCAACACACAATTTCATGCCCAAATCTTAAAATTGTATCCAAGGCAACCATCATCAGTCGAAAGCATAAAGTATAACCAAAATTTGCATAGCAAAATAACAAAGGAGCAAATTTTTGATAATCCACTCAACGTAGGAAAGACTTTTAAGGGTCCAAAAGCATCGAACTCATTTCCCAAAAGCTTAAAACCTTTACTAAAGTCCATCACCAGCAGTGGCATAAACTTTGTGCTTTAGTGTTCAATTCTCAATTCTCTCTTAATCGCAAATTACCATCAAGGTAGCTTTCTGATTTCCGATATGGGTTTTCTTCGATTAGCATTTTTTGATTGGGGTTTGTATTATTTCTACGTCTGCGTTGTTAAGCTTCGATCTTTGATTTACTTCCAAACCAGATATGGGATCAATTTCTTTGATCGGATCTGGTTCGTGTTTGTGGGATCGGGCTTTAGTATATCGAATCGATTTCTTTGCTGTTTATTTTTCCAATTGATCATATATTTTTTTCTTCTGAAATTCAGATCCAAATCTTCGTTAAGACTCTCACCGGAAAGACAATCACCCTCGAGGTGGAAAGCTCTGACACAATCGACAACGTTAAAGCAAAGATCATGGATAAGGAGGGAATCCCACCGGATCAGCAGAGGCTTATCTTCGCCGGAAATCAGCTGGAAGACGGGCAACGAACTCAGTAACGCCGTCACCGTTAGAATCAGCCTCCGTCATCATTTTCGTCAACTCACGGTAAGTCAACGGATATCCCATCTTAGCCATTGACCCAGCAAGTTCCGCAGCCGTGATATGACCGTTATCGTCACGATGGAACGGAAAACCTCCATGAGCTGCTCCTGGTTAATGAGAACCTCCTCGTTGAGATCCGGAAGAATCGCGACTACGAGCTTGTCAAATTCGACGGATCCGTTACCGTTACGGTCGATTTGATTGAGGAGGAGAGAGATCTGATCGCCGTGAGGTTTGATCCCGAGGGAACAGAGGAGAGCGGCGAGCTCGAGCTGTGTGAGGCTTCCGTCTCCGTCGAAGCGAGCGAAGATGTTGTCTTTGGTTTCGCAGACGAGGAAGAAGGAAGAGAGAATTTTGGAAAAAAAAATAATTTTTTAATTGGATGTGGGATGAATACTTCTTTAATTGGATTTGAGAATCTTATCATGGGTAAGATAGTCTTTTATCTCTTTAATGAATGCTAAAAATGAGGCTTTTTTATTAGGGTGCTAGTTTGATGAGAAAGTTTTCAAAAAGTGCTATTTTGATCAATTTCTCATATAAATATCAATTTTACAAAAAACGTTTTTAATATATAACTATATAATTTTTTTTTTTTAAAATTTACATTTATATAAAAAACGTTTTATATACATATTAAATATATAAAAAATTTACAAAAAACGTTTTTAATATATAACTATATAAAAAAGTTTTTTTAAAATTTAGATTTATATAAAAAGTTTTATATACATATTATATATATAAAAAAGTTTACAAAAAATGTTTTTAATATATAACTATATATATAAAAACGTTTTATATACATATATATATATATATATATAAATTTTACAAAAAACGTTATTAATATATAACTATATATAAAAAAACGTTTTTTAAAATACATATATATATAAAAAAGGTTTTTTCATATATCTTAATTTTAAAAAACGTTTTTCATAAATATTTTAATATATATAAATTTTCAAAAAAGTTTTTCTTATATATAATTTTCAAAAACGTTTTTTAAAATTTATAGATACATAACCTAAGCTAAAAACCTAATCTAAATCCACATGCAAAAATTTCAAGAAATATATCAATCTAGATCTAAATCCAACCTAAATCTAAAACCACAAACACCAAATCAAACCAACTAACAATCTAAAAACGCAAATCCATCAACAAATCTAAATACAAAAAAGGGTCTTACATAGGGTATTGGCGGTGGAGACTTCGGCGGCGAGGCGGCGAGGGGCAAGGAGGCGAGGCGGCTGAAGAATAAGAATATTGAAGAAGAGATCGAGAAGAAGAGGGGAGAAGAAGAGGGGAGAAGAAGAAGAGAGAAGAAGAAGAGTGAAGAAGATTGAAGAGAGAAGGAGAGAGTTATGAGAAGAAGATTGAAGATAGAAGGAGAGAGTTACGAGAATGAAGAGATGAATCGGTTTTGGAAATTAAATTATGTCGTTTCAGACGGCCCGACCCGTCGGTAATCGAAATAAATTAACTGCTTCAATTTTCAATGATTTTTGTTACGCGGTTCAATTTCCCGGGAAAAATTTATAAAGGCCGTCGGAAATCCGTCAGAAATATCCGACGGATTTTAGACGGATTTAGGGTTTAGGGTTTAAAAATGAAAAATTAGATAAATTTTCATGTTTAATAACCATTTGTGGTATTTACTTATAAAAAAAACATTTGAAAACCAATCAGAACAAGTTATATACGATTTTGTAAAAATCGATCGATGAACGATATCAAGCATTCATAAAAACACATAGAACATCTAAGGACATGTACGGGATTGCTTCGGTTTCAATTAAAAAGTTTAAAATGTTTGATTCTTAGAATTTGTTTACAGAAAGTAGTTTAGATTTGTTACTTCTACACATATGAAGACCAAGTGTGTTCAAAATCTTATAAATTAGAGGTCTAATACCCTAAACTTGCCCAGTATAAGTTTTAGCCGGGGGAATAAGGTTTCCTCGGCTAAAACCGTAATCCGTCAGAAATCCCTCGGAAATTTCTGACGGATTTCCCATTAACCGTAAATCCCCCTCGGCTAAAACCGAGGGAATTTACGGTTTATGGTTTTAGCCGAGAGAAACTGATTCCCCTGGCTAAAACTGTTTGGCCGGGGGGGTTCTGATTTTAGCCGATGATCGAAAATTCTCTCGGCTAAAACTGAAAAGGGGGAATCCGTCGGAAATCCGGCTGAAATTAAACTTAAAATGATTGAATATGGGAGGATTTACCGTTTTAGCGGGGGGGGGGGGGGGGGGGGTCCGCTTTTGGCGGGGGGGGGGGGGGGGGGGGGGGCAGGG
>PKML01011089.1:362042-401873 GCA_002933935.1 Eutrema yunnanense | reverse complement strand
CTTTACTATATTTATGTTTAATTTACGGGAAGAAAGCTACGTTTTTATTTAATAAAAAGGTTAAAACATGATAGATAAATACAATATATCACATAAAATTCAATATTCAGAATCCGTTGAATAATCTGACGTAGCTGAATCGGAGTGCTCGTCAAATTCGCCGATCTCTTCCTCTAAATCCTCAAAGACCTCGTAATTCCCGTCCATGGTGAAATCAACCACAAGATCAACTTCAAGAGAATGCTCGATCGGACCTAAGTTACCTATTGCCAGAACCTGCAAAGGGTCGTCCTCTGCCACACCATAATCTCTTCCCCTTGAGTGTATCGACGTAACTGTAATCCAAGGGTCTTGCTTGTTCCTAACCCGGGGGTATCGAATGTAGGAAACCTGATCCGCTTGTGAAGCAAGAATGAAAGGATCGTATTTTTGAAGTCGCCTTCGAGAGTGGACATATGTAACACCAAATGCGTCATGGCGTACACCTCCTACTGGACTATACCAATCACAATATAACGCAATGCACCTCAAGTCGAGCATCCCCGGATAATGGACCTCCAATATTTCGCGGAGGACACCGTAGTACACAACTTCTCCAGATTGAGTTGATATACCAGAATTACAAGTTGTCTTTGAGCTTCCTTCCCGATGAGCCTTAAAAGCATACCCTCGGGTGAAATACATCGGATAAGACTTTGCAATAAACGTCAGGCCTTTCATCATCTCAACTAACCAGGTCGGAAACTCATTACCGAGAGCAATCATCAGACGAACCTGTTAAAATTTCAAGTGGACAATAATCGACACAATGTTTATATATAAAAATTATTATTCTAATTTAAATATATAATAATAAATCCTCATTTATCACTTACATGATATTTCAACCAATCACCAAAGTCATTCTGCTTGGCGACATCAAGCGTATTTGGGTCATGAACATCCTCTGCATCAACAAATGCATTAGAAAATTATAATAACATTAACCAATAAAAAATAACATTTAATTAGGTACCTCTCATATTCTAAAACGTCATCGCAGTTTGTCAGAATATACATATGCAAGTGTTTTTGCTGCTCCTTTAATAGTTGCCATCCTTGCTTTTTCCACTTAGTCGTCCAATCTGAGTAAATATATCGGGAACATAGACATGATAACTAACTATGTTCCCTCTATCATCATGATGTGCGGGGCGTCTAGTTTTTGTTTGGACTTGCGCTGGAAAGTAGTAGCTAGCAAAGTTGGAAGTTTCTTCATTAATGCTCTGTGCGACAATAGAACCCTCGACTCTAGAAAGATTTTTCACCTTCTTCTTTAGGTGGAACATATACCGCTCAAAAGGGTACATCCATCGGTATTGAACAGGCCCACCAAGTGCTGCTTCTCGAGGGAGATGAATATGAAGATGTTCCATAACATCAAAAAGTCAGGAGGAAATATTTTCTCGAGGTTGCAAAGGAGAACCGGGATGTTTTCCCCTAAATTTCGGATTCCGGTTGATGTAAGTGATCTTGTGCATTGATCCCAGAAGAAAGCACCGATCCCTGCAAATATAGTACACATACAAAATTAAATAACTTCCGTTTCATAATCACAAATATAAAATCACCATACGTAATAGTGTAAATGTATGTAAACCTTCAATAGCTCAATGGACGTTTACAGGAAGAAGACATTCAAATGCAAATGGAAGGAGGCACTGCATGACAACATGACAATCATGACTCTTCATCCCAGAAAACCTCCCTTCTGAACTATCGACGCAATTACAAAGGTTAGATGCTTATCCGTCTGGGAATTGGACACCGTGCTTAATCCAATCGAAGAACTCCTCCTTTGAAGACGCATTCATCCGGAAAACAGGGGGATGTAGTGATTTCCCGTTCGCCATTACGTGCAACTCCTTACGGGAAAAAATATCTGGCAAGTCCAATCTGGCCTTCAAATTATCTTTCGTCTTTCCTTGCACATTTAGAACAGTGTTCATGATGTTGTAGAAAAAGTTCTTTTCAATGTGCATCACATCTAGATTATAGCGCAGCAAATGGTCTTTCCAATATGGTAAATCCCAAAAAATACTCTTCTTGTGCCAATTGTGGTACTCACCACAACCGTCAACGGGATAATGCCCATTACCCCCGCATGAAACTGTCTTCTCGGCACCAAAATCTCTTAACTGATTCATAATATAATTCCCATCTAGCTCTGGAGGTGGACCATCGAAAACTTTATTGTTCTTTCTAAACAATGTTGTGCTCCGACGATCTGGATGATCATGCGGTAGAAATCGTCGATGACAATCGAACCAAGAAGTCTTACGTCCGTTCTTCAATTGGAACGCATCAGTGTTATCTTGACAATACGGACACGCCAACCTTCCATGTGTCGACCATCCAGATAGCATACCGTATGCTGGGAAATCAGTTATGGTCCACATAAGTACTGCACGCATCATAAAATTCTATTGCAGGGAAACATCGAACGCTTCAACACCATCTTTCCACAACATTTTCAACTCATAAATTAATGGCTGTAAGAAAATATCAAGCGATCTCTTATGATGCTCTGGACCTGGGACGAGGATCGTGAGGAACAAAAACTCTTGTTTCATGCACATAGATGGCGGTAAATTGTACGGTGTGACGATTACTGGCCACAACGAATATTTCCTCCCAAGCTTTCTAAATGGGTTGAATCCATCCGTAGATAACCTCATGTATACGTTCCTTGGCTCACACGCAAAAATAGGATAAACCTCTAGAAAATGTTTTCATGCTTCTGCATCTGAAGGATGCGCTATCTTTCCAGCTGAGTTATGTTCTGCATGCCGTCTCATAGGCCATGCCGTGCGTTGGGATTGATATAACCTCTTCAACCTATCAGCTAGGGGAAGATACCACATCCTTTTATGTGGAACATGTACTCTGCCTCCTGTATCCTGATAGCGAGGTTTGTGACAAAAACGACACTTCAACCGGTTTTCATCCTTTCTCCAGTAGATCATACAGTTGTCGATGCACACATCTATCATCTGATAAGGTAATCCAAGACCAGCTACAAGCTTCTGAATCTCGTAGTATGAAGCTGGTGAAATATTATCTTCAGGTAAGACAACTCTCACAAAATCAGCTATCGCATCAACACAATCTTTGGCCAAGTTGAAATCCGTCTTTATAGTCATCAACCTGCTTGCAGTTGAAAGAGGCGATATTCCATCTCTACATCCTCTGTATAATGGCTGCTTTGATGCATCTAGCATATCAAAAAATTTCCGCGCTTCTGAATTCTGCTTTGGTACATTTTACCGTATTCCGATGTCATTCTATTGTTTGACGCAAAGTTCATGAACTCCTCCACACCTTGTGCGAACTCATCCGTCAATTCCCCCGCCACGGGATCACGCAGAGGTTTGTCCATCCACGATCGAAAATAAGACATAATATTGTGTAATTTAATTTGTTTTTTTTTCTTGTGAATGTTGTGAATGAGGGGAGAAGTATTTATAGAGAAATGTTTGTTTGTTCTCTGCAACTATACACAAGAATCTTCAAAATACCAAAGACAAACACACGAATTAAACATTGGAACAACCTAGCTATATGAACAAAGACATGTAAAAAAAAAGGCAACGATTGTTTACAAAGTTGTAAAACAATTGTAATCCAACAGAAACATTCCAAACCGTTTACAAACAAAGCAAGAAACGTATATACAAGGGGATAAGTATTTACGAAGCGAGAATATATAGAAATCCGTCGGAAATCTATCGGAATTTTCCGAGGGATTTCCGACGGCCGTTCCGAGGGAATAATTTCCCTCAAAAATTTCCGACGGGTTTCCGAGGGAATTCAGGTTCGTCGATATTCCCTCGGAAATCCGTCGGAAATTTCCGAGGGATTTCCGACGGCTATAATCCGTCGGAATTTTCCGACGGACTTCCGAGGGAAATTAATCCCTCAATATGCCCTCGTTATGCCCTCGGTTTTCCGTCGGAAATTTCCGACGGTTTCACACCCGTCGGAAATCCGGGTGTTTTCTTGTAGTGCATTAGTAAAGAGTCACATTAAGAACAATTGTTTATAGTAATATAAATGACATTAAGTAATATATAACTCACCAATCAAGTGGTCAGGATTCATAGTACCAGCAAGAATGTCATTGTAATTGACTGGCTCAGAACCATTCAATTCATTGGGCAATTGCTCACAATTTCTTACACATGTAGTAGTAAGAAACCCAATCTTGTAGGGGTGACTGGTGGTCCGTTAACTACCACATGAATAGTTTTGTGAAAAGTTGATGAGTATTCTTGAACCATCTGGTGAGAGGAAAGGCTTGAACCGATTGACCAACTCGTTTTTCACTGTATCACTGATTTTGTCTCCCTATAAAATAATGTTTTGAAGTTAGATATCAATAAACAATTAGTAGAAGACATTCATGATTAAAGTTACAAAGACGATAAAAGATACCTTTGAATCGATTAGCACCATTTCAATCGTTTCTCCACCAGTAACAGAGTATTGTTTCTAAAGTCTTATTATCTTAACCTTTATCTTCCTCATACTCTTGAAAGGTTTCAAGTCAGAGACTGAACTGAAAGAAGCCATGAAAGATAAAGATTAAATTTGCTGAGGAAACGTTAGCTGTGTTGTATATAGGGTGAATGAAATGGTGTTAATCGATATAATGTTATATAGTGGTCAAAGTAAGGGTTTCCCATTTATTAAGAATTTGAAATCAAATTTAAAATCAATCATATATCGAAAGAGTATCAAAAATTTCATATATATATTTGCATATTTATTTTAGATTGAAATACAGAAAGTTATTACCCGCACCTAGTAGAAACAGTAATCTTGTTAATTACTTGATCCGCGTATAGCAATATATTCCACAATTTAGCAAGTTTTAGTAAATTATTAAGTAAATATTCCACATTTAATTCCATAAAAAATTTCCACTACGTCTTCAAAATTTTTATTAATATTGACCAAAATTTCCTAAATTCGCGCTCTTAAATTAGCTGACCAAATAATTTGGAATATTCTACAGGATCGTTAATCCTTTAAGTAAATAAATCATTAAGTAATATTTCAATCGTTTAAGTAATCCTTAATTTTCGGACATACAGTACAAGAGGCGGTACAGGAAGAGATAAAACAATTGTTAGGAATCCAAAATATGGGAGGGGTGGGTACTTATCTGGGTCTCCCGGAGAGTCTCGGAGGAGCAAAGATTAAGATTTTTAATTTCTTTGTCGAAAGACATAATGACAGAGTTAATGGATGGACATCAAGGCTACTAAACAAAGGGGGGAAAGAGGTTCTACTTAAATCGGTAGCATCGGCTATGCCGACTTTCGTTATGTCATGTTTTCGACTACCCAAGTCTATTACCGCAAAATTAACTAGTGCGGCAGCACGTTTCTGGTGGAGTCCCGACGGACACCAAAAAGGGATGCATTGGATAGCTTGGAAGAAGATGTGTCGGAGCAAATCAGATGGCGGAATTGGTTTCCGAACAATAGAGGAATTTAACACGCCACTGTTGGCAAAACAACTATGGCGGTTAATTGAAAAACCGGATTCGTTATTTGCTCGAGTTTTTAAGGGTCGTTACTATCGGAACACAGACCCATTAGATCCTATAAGATTATACTCCCCGTCCTTTGGGTGGAGGAGCATTATTTCGGCTAGACCTCTGGTTACAAAATGGCTCATTTGAAGAGTTGGTTCAGGTGGCTCCATCTTAGTATGTAATGATCCTTGGATACCATCTTCTCCCCCGAGGTCAGCAACATGTAAGGGGTACAATTATTACCCCAATCTTAGGGTCAATCATTTGGTTGACCCAGCGACACAAACATGGAATTGGGAGTTGATAAATGCAATTATCGACCCGGCTGATGTGGAAATTATTCGTGGTATACCCATCAGCAGCACATATCGACCAGACTCTCTTGGTTGGCACTATACAGAAACAAGAAAATATACGGTAAAGTCGGGATACCAGATTGAATAACAAAACCCAGACAATGGCGGAAATTACTTCTACGGTCTAGATATAAAGAAATTACAGGCACATATATGGAAATTAACATGTCCACCGAAATTGCGACATTTCATTTGGCAATCCATTTCGGGATGCCTCTCGGTTTCAGCAAATTTACGCGCTCGAGGAATAAATTGTGATACACAATGTCCTCGGTGTGGAGAGGAAGGGGAAACGATTAACCATGTTCTGTTTGAATGCCCACCAGCGCTACAAACATGGGCACTCTCTCATATTCTATCGGCCCCGGGAGCTTTCCCGATGACATCGGTTTTTTCCAATTTTGATCAGCTCTTTTGGAGACTCCCAAAAGTGGAAAGGAATACAATATTTCCTTGGATTGTGTGGAATATTTGGAAAGTAAGGAACGACAAGGTGTTCTCAAATGTGGATAGAAATCCACAAGAGATTTTGCGGATAGCGGAATCAGAAGCAATAACCTGGGAAACGGCACAGTATAGTGAACCAGACATAACTTCCCAAATCGGTCATAATACGGGTCAACAAGATGACAATAATGGACTGACATGCTATATTGATGGTTCGTGGAAGGAAACGGAGAACTATTCTGGTCTAGGATGGTTCTGCTTTCAGGAGGGAGTCGAATGAGTAATTATGGGGTCACGTAATCTGCGAAGAAGCTCATCTGGGCGATGCATTGCATGATTGCAAATCACAAGACGGAGATAGCCTTTGCAACGGACTGCTCTGAGTTGGTGAAGATGGTGTCTACACCCGAGGAGTGGCCGGCTTTTACACTACATCTGGATGAGTTCAAGAGGAGCAATGAATCTTTTACCTTTTTCTCTATCACACATCCCACGAGCAAGCAACACAGTGGCAGATAAGTTAGCACGAGGTGCTCGCGTCTACCAATCAGATTTCACTTTTGTAAACTCGGTACCCCGATTTGGTTTACCGAATCGGAATAGGTAGTAAGGCTGTTGACAAAAAAAAAAAATCATTTAAGTAAGTAAATCTATAGATTTACCTATAGATTTACCACACAATTAATATTTCAATCACGTACCTATAGATTTACTTACTCGGATATTACAACACCTGAATATTTCAATCGTTAACCCTTTAAGTAAGTAAATCATTAAGTAATATTCTACATAGTACGTTCAATATAACTCTATAATATTATTTAGGAAGACATTTTTAAAAATAAACTTTGTTTTGTAAGTTATTACATGAAATACCATTACAAATAACAAAGAATAATTGAAATAGGAAATGATATAATAGTCTTTTAAAATTATTGATTAAAATTTGGAAAATATATATTTTGCATTAAAAATTTTATTTATTATTTAATTTCTTAACTATTTTTAATACTATATATTTTAAAATAATAATCAATTCATATATATTAAAAAAAAATCTATTCAAAATATTGCAATATTTTTACTATAATTTATTATATTTTATTTAAATATATATCAAAACAAAAATTGAAAAATATTTTACTAATTTTATAAAAAGTTAGACACAAGAAAACTATTTTTTTAAAGAATTCGTAGACTAACCACAAAAACTAGAGTCATTTAACAGTGCATATTAGAGTTATGTTTACAGGTTAGCCCGAATAATATTTTAGTTCACTGCAAAATCGGTTAAATAGACAAATTATTACAAATTGACACTTTTATCTATAATCATTAGTTAGCTATATTGTAAATTTCAGATAAAAACAATTTTCTTAAATTTCAAAACAATTTCTTTAAAAAAAATTACGCCGCACTATAATTAGCGCGGGTTAAATCCTAGTTCTACATATAAAAATTACGAGACAAATTTTGTGACATATACTGAATTTGAATATGCAAAAATTGGTATGACATAGTCTTTTTTTTTTTTTTTTTGAACATCAATTGCAATAAGCAGAAACTGCGATTACATGCGTGAACAGTTGATAGAGAAATCATGAAGTGATTTCTTTGCTATGACATCAGCCGGAACATTGGCGAGTCGTGGAATGTAGACAAAGGCAAGAGATAAGAAGTTGTTTGCTAGGGAGTAGATGTCATAAAAAATATCGTAGATTTCTTTAATCTGATTCCGATTTTTGATTGCTCGAACAAGGTCATGAGCATCCGATTTGAGGCAGAGTTTGGTGTACCCTTTCTCAATGGCTTGAGATAAAGCTCCTCGAATCGCAATCGCTTCAGCCATAAGAGGGGAGGCTACTTAGTTTTCTACAAAGTGATTTCTGCAGAGTTCAGTACCATGCTCACCGAAGAAAATACAGCCGAAGCCCGCCTTTTGAGTGTCTTCTCTCCATGCAGCATCAGAGTGACAGGTGATGATATCAAGTGAATAGGTAGGGAGAGCATCTGGTACAGCAGGGTAGGTCGGTATGATAGCTGAGATTTGAGCCCATTGCCATTCTCTTGCAGCACCTATAGCTTTGAGTAAGGTTTCCTCTGGGCTGTACTCTCTTTTTTCAAAGAGGAGAAAGTTGCGAGCCGACCAAATGGACCAGTAGAGCCACGGAAACAGAGGTCCTGATCCTAGTCCTGTTGGTGGAAGGCAGATCGATTCCTTTAAAGCTTTACATCCTGTGAGGAGATCCGGAAAGTTGGCTGAGACGATGGTTGTAGCGAAAGGTTCGCTTCGCCACACACGTTGCGCAAAATCGCAATGGCTATGACTACAATTGGTATGATGAGTTCAATGATATTTTCCATCTTTGTAACTTGTTGAAACACTGGATTCTAAAATTGAGATGACAATATTTTTTTGTGACATACAGTGTATTTGAATAAGCAAAAATTTGGTATGACAAAATATAACTAATATTATACAATGGTTTAACGTGAATGGTACTAACGTAATTGTTCTAGTAAATTAAATCTTTTTTAATAAAAGTCTTGAGAAGGTCTATGGTGATAACACCTCAACAATGGCAGATTGTAAATCATACATGAAGCCAAGGTTTTTTATTTCCAGTCCTTCTCAATTAATATATAAAGAATTTATTTTATTTGCAGAGAAAAAGGTTCGTTCTCTCTTCTCCTCTTACAAATTCATCGTTTAACAAATTCCATAACTTTCAACCCCCAAAAAAAACCAACACATTCCACAACTTTGCATGTATGTGTTTAATAACTAACAACAAAAACACTTAAATGAGCCTATAATGTACTGCCCATGCGTTCATAACATGCAAACAAAACTTATGTCGTTTCAAACTTGAGTGAGAAAAAGATGTGTAAAAGGAAAACGCCCCACATCGCTTACACATAAAAAGAATGTTTGGGGAAGCAGAGTAAAAGAAGAGAAGTTGATGGAATGAGAAAATCACTTACCTGGACGAGGTAAACTCGCGATCAAGAAGACGAGTGGCTTAGGCTAGTGACTTCCATTGCATATTAAGGATGGGTTCTTAGCTTAAGATCTTCCCACGTGGAAGAGCCTACGCCATTATTTGTGGCAGAGGGGGCCTGCATTTGCGTGGTCCCTACCATCCATTAGTTTCTAATCTTTACTATTTTCATAGTTTTTCATTTTGCCAAAAAAGAATTTTTTATTGTCGGTGTAAGAAAGTATATTTTTCAATATATTTCAATTTGCAAAAAAGACTGTTTTCAATGTTTCTGTTCACAAAATGCTAATTAATTGTTTTATTGGCAAAATTAATTTCGAGAATAAATTGATTGTGTAAATAAATAAATAAAATCGAGAATGTAGCAATTCATGACATTTGTAAATAGCCAACCTCTAACACAGAGTAATGGTCAACATGACATTCATATACATCGGAAGTGTATATTAAGTTGGTCAATTTTGTTTGGATATAAAATAAAGAGGTTTTCCTTGTATAAGAAGTTCGATGAAGAGACGGGAAATTTCTCGGAACAGTTCATAACGGGGGTGGAGCAATTCATGACATTTGTAAATAGCCAACCTCTAACACAGAGTAATGGCGGTAAGTTATTATGTCCTTGTAGTGTTTGCAAGAACGAGAAATTTATCCCGGGACAAGAATTTGGAATCATCTTTTTAGCAAAGGATTGATGCCAGATTATTATGTTTGGTATAAGTATGGAGAATAAATCAATATGGACTTAGGATCGAGTTATGTTGATACGACGTATATAAGTGGGAGTGAAGAAGTGGGTAATGTAGTAGAAGATAGATATGTGGATATGGTGAATGATGCAAGTTTTGATAACTATCATCAGGATGGTAGTTATCAGAATGTAGAAGAACCAGTACGTAACCATTCAAAGAAATTCTACGACTTGTTAGAAGGTGCAAATAATCCATTATACGATGGTTGTCCTGAAGGTCACTCGCAGCTATCCTTAGCTGCTCGAGTCATGCAAAATAAGGCAAAATATAATATGAGTGAAAAGTTAGTGGATTCGGTTTGCAGAATCTTGACAGACTATTTACCAGAAGGAAACAATTCAACCAGTTCACATTACGAGACAGAAAAATTGATGCGCTATTTAGGTCTCCCATATCATACAATTGATGTTTGTATTAACATTTGTATGATCTTCTAGAAAGATGACGAGAAGGAAGATAAATGTATGTTTTGTGGTGCACAAAGATTGAAGCCTAAGAACGACCGACGTAGAACCAAATTACCATACATTCGTATGTGGTATCTACCTATTGCTGACAGATTGAAGAGAATGTATCAGAGCGAGAAGACTACAGCGGCAATGAAATGGCATGCCGAGCACCAAGCAAAGGAGGGAGAAATGAGTCATCCTTCTTATGCGGCGGAGTGGAGATATTTTCAAGATCAAAATCCCCGGTTTGCCGAAGAACCCCGTAACATTTTTCTTGGATTATGTACGGATGGGTTCAATCCATTTTGCATGTCTCGTAATCATTCGATGGGGCCTGTGAGCTTGACTCCATATAATTTACCCCCTGGTATGTGCATGAATACATAGTATTTATTTCTTACGATTATGAATTTTGGGCCAAATCATCCGCGAGCTAGTCTTGATATCTTCCTCCGACCTCTTATTGAGGAGTTAAAAGAGTTATAGTCTAATGGCGTCGATGCATACGATGTGTCCTTGAATCAAAATTTTAATCTAAAAGCAGTGTTGATGTGGACGATAAGCGACTTTCCGGCGTATAACATGTTATCCGGATGGACAACCCATGGTAAATTGTATTGTCCAGTTTGCATGGAATATACAAAGACTTTTTATCTACATAATGGAAGGACGACGTGTTGGTTTGATTGTCACCAAAGATTTCTTCCTCATAGTCATCCACTGAGGAGGAATAAAAAAGACTTCATAAAGGGAAAAGACGCTTCGAGAGAGTATCCACCTCCGTCTTTGACCGGTGAGCAAGTTTATTACGAGCGGCTGGCTGGTGTAAATCCATCGAAGACAAAGGACGTTGGTGGAAACGGTCACGAAAAGAAGAAGCATGGCTGTGGGAAGCAACATAACTGGCACAAGGAAAGCATATTATGGGAGCTGCCGTACTGGAGGGACCTCAATTTCCGTCATTGTCTTGATGTGATGCATATAGAGAATAATGTTTTTGACAACATCATAAATACTCTTATGAGTGTGAAGGGTAAATCGAAAGACAACATCATGTCAAGATTGGATATAGATCAATTTTGTTCTCGGCCACACTTACATATTAATAGTGAGGGTAAAGCTCATTTCCCAGCCTTCACATTGACAGAAGAAGCCATAAAAAGTTTATTGTAATGTGTGAAACATGCGGTTAAATTTCCAGATGGTTATTCGTCATACTTAGCTACTTGTGCTGATATGGACAACCGAAAGTTTTCAGGCATGAAGAGTCATGACTGCCATGTTTTTATGGAGCGGTTACTTCCATTTATCTTTGCAGAACTCCTATACCGTAATGTCCACCTTGCGTTATCAGGTAATAATTACGACTATTTCTTTAAATATGATTATAGTAATTTATATAGTAACCTCATGCAATTTTCACGTATATTGTAGGGATTGGAGAATTTTTCCGAGACTTATGTTCGAGAACTTTGCATAAAACTCGCGTTCAAATTCTAAAACAGAACATAGTTTTGATCCTATGCAATTTGGAAAAGATATTTCCACCTTCATTTTTCGATGTGATGGAGCACCTGCCTATACATCTCCCCTATGAAGCTGAATTAGGAAGCCCTGTCCAATATAGGTGGATGTGTATACTTTTGAAAGGTTTTTCAAAAAGTTGAAAGGGAAAGCAAAGAACAAAAGATATGCGGCAGGATCGATTGTTGAATCATATATCAATGACGAGATCGCTTATTTCTTATATCACTACTTTGTCGCGAATATACAAACAAAATCAAAGTAAATGCTAAAATCAATCACATCATGTCTACTGTGCCATTTAATTTGTATACACATGCTATGTATTTTAATGTGAATTATTTTTCACTCATTTGGTCATGTTAACAAGATTCGATGAAGGTGAAGTCCCCGTATATCATATTCCTGAAGTGCCTTCTATATTAACTCACATAGGCCATCCAAGTGGAGAAATGCATGAAATATGGCTCTAAGAGAGAGACTATCAATGCGCACATGCATATGTTTGATATATCATGGATTTTACCCCTTTTAGACCATAATATATGTCCTATTTATGGAGTTTTTCTAGTATTTTGGAGTCTTTTAGTGTCTTTTACAGGTTTTAGCACGTTTGAAGCTTAATTGGAGTTTTTGGGGGATTTCAGAGCATTTTGGGAGAAAAGGAGCAGAGTCATGCAGAGACGTTAGAAATTTGGCATCTGTTGAAGAACTTCCCACGGATGGATTTAGCTCAAATTTGGACACAAGACAGATCAATGGATTAGATTTCATTTGAAAGTGGTTTGAGGCCATTCCAACGGTGCGATCGAAAGTTATGCCATTTTTCGTGAAGACAGTCCAGTCTGGCGAGCACGGTGTACTGGTGTCAACTAACACCAGTCCAGTATCGAGCGACACCAACTGCAGACGGGAAAAAACGTGATTTTATAAGTTTAAAGACTTTGCAACTTGATCCATAAGACTTTAATAATTACCAGAAGCCCCAAAACCTGTTTTAGCTTTATAATTAGGTTTTTCAGCCACTTTGGTGGCTACGCTTTCTTTATGTTTTCATTACTTTGGTTTTTTGAGAGACAACTCTGAACTCCTGTTTTCTATTGTTTTCTTTGATGATCTAGTCAATCATGTTGTTTTCATTATCCATGTCTGAGTATATCCACTTTAGGTTCAGGGTTCTCATAAGGGTTTTCTCTAAATGCTATATTGATTAGTTGATTAGGATTCACCATCTGAATTAGTTCTTCACCTTAGGTTGTGTTCAAAGCTAATTATAGGTTGACGAATCTAGAACTTAGATCTTAGGATAATTGATTAGGCACGAGAGTGCGATTAATTACCTGATAGAACTTAGGGTGAGCAAAATAACTGTTCGCAAAGAGATTTGGTTTAGTTGTTTTGTGAACAAATCAAACCTGATTTAAAAGCTTATTTAGACTTTAGGATTCGCAAAGAGATTTGGAATTCCTAGGATTTAGATTTAGATAGTTTTCGCAACGAGAGTTGGTTAATTATATCTTAGTAATTTGAGTTCAAGAACCGCGCTAAATCTGAATCCTGACTAGTTAGTTTATCTGCATTCATTGAATTCCTGAGAAATACCCTAAGCCTATCTTTCTCCCAATTGAATTTATAACTTGTTTAATTTACGCATTGCTTTTAATTACATCTTTTGGTTTAGTTTAATTCGAATCGATTTAATCTATTGTGTGATTTCTGTGAGTCCTTGTGTTCGACCCCTACATATACTGCAACAACTGCTTAGTACTTTTAGGGTATTAATTTAAGCATATCAAATTTGGCGCCGTTGCCGGGGACTCTAAAATCACCATTAGATTTCCGATAAGAATTTCGACTAAGTTGTTGGTATCGATCGATACTGAAGAGTATCGGTCGACACCCAACGTTCTATTTTGTTTTTGGTTACTTACGTATTCTTAAATTTTGGATTTCAGGTGTATGAAAATAGCCTGCTGAGATGAACAATCTGATTGTTTTGATGCTTGATGAGGCTGGTGCTTACAGAGACCAAGAGGGTCAATTGTGCAATGAGAGAGAACAACGTCTTGACGAAGAAGGAAACGTCATTGTCCCTCCAGCTGTTGTTGATGCGCGAGCTGCGCGCGGGAACGAGGGGAATGCTGTACTTGGTCGTGGTAGGACAATTGGAGAGTACAACAGACCTGATCAGTTCTATGCCAAACGATTAGCGATTCGCCCTCCTGCTTTTCAGAGACAGGACTTTGAGCTGAAACCTGCATACTTCACTCTTGTGGGTCAGCATTCTTTTCATGGTCTTCCTCATGAGCACCCTATGGATCACATTGAGAGGTTTGAAGACTTGGTCACTAGCATCAAGAGTAATGGAGTTTCCTATGATTACCTCTTCTGCAAGCTTTTCCCACACTCTCTTGGCGGAGAAGCTACTTACTGGCTGAAGCAGTTGCCTCCTGGTTCGTTGACTACTTGGGAGGAGACAAAGAACGCGTTCATGAACAATTTTTTTTGATGATGCGAGATCCGAGGAGCTCAGAAACAAGATCTCTCAATTTTCTCAAGAAGCAACTGAGGGATTTAAGGCTGCGTGGATTCGATTTAGGTCGTATCAAAGAGATTGTCCACATCATGGGTACTCTGAGTTTCAGCTGCTGGGTTACTTCTTCAGAGGGATTGATTGGAGGTATCAGATGACCTTGGATGCTGCGAGCAATGGGAATTTCAAAATCAGGTATCCTGATGACGCCTATGTGCTTATTGAGAACTTGGCGTCTAGCAATAGCACCAAGAATGCAGACTTTGAGCGGAAGAGGCTCGCTGGTGTAGCTAATGGATCACAGATTGCTGGGATTCAGGCCAAGCTGGATTCGGTGCATAATTTATTGATGGGCAGGCATCAGAAGGTTGTTCGTTTTGCTAAAAAAGATGCAGTGGAACATGTTAACTACGTTGGTGGAGATGGATTTCAAGATCAAAGGTATCAATGCCCACCCACACCACCCAGCACTTGTGAGAGCAAGGTTGAGTCTATGCTTAAACAGATTCTTCAGGGACATCAGAAGATGACAGTGGACCTCAATGGGAAGATGAACACTATGTACACAGACCTGAATGGGAAAATTGAGTCTCTCAGTCTTCATCAGAAGATGCTGGAAACTCAAATAGTTCAAACTGTAGCAGCTGTCAAGGACTGTCAAGGGAGAGATGGTTCATTCACAGAACGAATACGTCACTGCTATCCCCTCGAGGAGTGGAAAAGAGGTACACCCAGGGGTGCAGAAGAGCTCAACTGCAGAGATTTTCGTCCCTCATGCCAAGGATGACGATGAGATTTCGGACACCACCTCGGTGTCGACCGATACTCTCTTGTATCGATCGACACCCGTCCGAGAATCTGTCAAGGACGTCTCGAAGGAGCAAGCATCGATCGATGCCCTCCATACATCGATCGACACCCTCCCTATATCGATCGATACCCACCCATATACTGCGAAGGAGCAGCGTATGAGTGTTGACAGACTTCGCAAACCCAAGAAGCGGAATCCTATTCCTCAACACCTCTGAGCCCCCATCACTCCAAAGCAGCTGCGTGGCTATGAGTAGATGGTACGAATGATACCCCACTCATTCACTTTTGAAGAAGCTCTAGAGGGCTGGCCTCTGCTGAGTCACTTCCGGGATTGCAGAGAAACTAAGGAAGAGATTAAGGCACTCTTCATCAAGGCAATAAGCAAGTCACTACCACTGAGGCAGTTGACCAAGAGGGAAGACCCAGAAATATTCTCCGTTCCCTTCTCTATCTCTGGAGTAGAATTCAAAGAGTCTCTGGTTGACTCGGGGGGTAGCGTCAATGTCATGTCAAAGGCAATTGCAGAGAGATTGGGAGCTGATATTCGATCTCCCACGTCATCTATCACATTCGCAAACAGCTCCACCGCACTCCCTGATTTGCTGGTTAACGTAGAAGATTGCCTGGTTCCTACTGATTTTCAGGTTGTGGAGATGAGCGCACAATCTCGTACGCAGTTGATTCTTGGAAGACCGTTCATGGCTACGGTTGGTGCCATTATGGACACACCCAACAAGCACATCTCGTTTTCATACATTGACAAGGAGGTGTACTACAAAGCAATCCCTAGAGGAACTCCCACACACATCTCTTGCATCACCGTTGTTCTAGGAGAAACATTGGTAGTTGATCTTTAGGAAGAACCTCCAGACGGACCTAATACCATCGATGTTCTAGATAGTCCTTCTGTCATTACCAAGAAAGACGTCAACACATCTAAGGCAAAGGATTTTGTGAAGAGCAAAGGAGTCAAAAGTTTTCCCCATGTGACTTTAACCCCTCATAAGTGCGATGGAGCTTCGAAACCATTCTCTGAGGCTAGAGTTATTCTCACTTCGGAGCTGAAAGAGAAAGGACATGAGTTTGTGGAGAGTATGATGAGCAGAACTCTAAAGCTGGCGATGTCTAATTGTGGAGCTTGTTTCGGCGCAAGCTCTCACTCTTCTCCTGACTGATCGTCCGTAAAGTCAAGCTACTGACTTTAAACGAGCGCTTGGTGGGAGGCAACCCACTGGTGAGTCTATACATACATTTTTATTTTTCGTTTTGTGTTTTGTGCCAGGATGAACAAGGAGCAAACACGAAATCGCCTGAGTATCGATCAAGACCATGTTGGTGTCGGTCGACACCCTACGCGAATGAAAGGAACATCATATCGACTTAAGCCTGGTATCGATCGATACCAAGCCGTGTGTCGGTCGATACTCGATGTTCCAGCACGTTAACTTCTTGATTTTTCACAATCCACTTGGTCCATTTGATTTTTTTTTTCACCAACTCTAAGCTAGATAACACTGGAGACAATGTTGTTTAAGTCTGGAGGAGGTAGTCGCTGACTTTGTTTTTGTTTTTCTTAGAGTCAATCCATTAATGGGTTGTTCCTTGTCATGATATTGTATGGAAAAGAATCTAGAAGGTTCTTGGTATTAATCACAGCGATGAAACTGGCGAGGATGGCTTGATTGAACGATGCTGTGAAATAATGTGTGTAGTCTGGGAAGCTGTGAATGCCTAAGGAGAAGTACATGGTGGTTAGATCAAAAATTGGTTAAGTGACATTTGGGTGCTTGGGAAAAGGGTCATTGCAACGTTTCAAGAACAGGTGAGTCTCTACGTTTTCAAAACTCTTTCTCTAGTTTAGTCTTCTATTTGCTTGAGGGCAAGCAAATGCTAAGTCTCGGGGAGTTAATATATCATGGATTTTACCCCTTTTAGACCATGATATATGTCCTATTTATGAAGTTTTTCTAGTATTTTGGAGTCTTTTAGAGTCTTTTACAGGTTTTAGCACGTTTGGAGCTTAACTGGAGTTTTTGGGGGATTCAAGAGCATTTTGGGAGAAAATGAGCAGAGTCATGCATAGACGTCAGAAGTTTGGCATCCGTTGAAGAACTTCCCACGGATGGATTGAGCTCATATTTGGACACACGACAGATCAATGGATTAGCTTTCATTTGAAAGTGGTTTGAGGCAATTCCAACGGTGCTATCGAAAGTTATGCCAGTTTTTGTGAAGACAATCCACTCTGGCGAGCACGATGTACTGGTGTCGGTCGTCCAGTATCGACCGACACCAACTGCAGACGGGAAAAACATGATTTTACAAGTTTAAAGACTTTGCAACTTGATCCAGAAGACTTTAATAATTACCAGAAGCCCCAAAACGTGTTTTAGCTTTATAATTAGGTTTTTCTGCCACTTTGGTGGCTACGCTTTCTTTATGCTTTCAGTACTTTGATTCTACTTTGGTTTTTGGAGAGACAACTCTGAAGTCCTGTTTTCTATTGTTTTCTTTGATGATTTATTCAATCATGTTGTTTTCATTATCCATGTCAAAGTAGATCCACTTTAGGTTCAGGGTTCTCATAAGGGTTTTCTCTAAATGCTAAATTGATTAGTTGATTAGGATTTACCATCTGAATTAGTTCTTCACCTTAGGTTGTGTTCAAAGATAATTATAGGTTAACGAATCTAGAACTTAGATCTTAGGATAATTGATTAGGCACGAGAGTGCGATTAATTATCTGATAGAACTTAGGGTGAGCAAAATAACTATTCGCAAAGAGATTTGGTTTAGTTGTTTTGTGAACAAATCAAACCTGATTTAGACTTTAGGATTCGCAAAGAGATTTGGAATTCCTAGGATTTAGATTTAGATAGTTTTCGCAACGAGAGTTTGTTAATTATATCTTAGTAATTTGAGTTCAAGAACCGCGCTAAATATGAATCCTGACTGGTTAGTTTATATGCATTCATTGAATTCCTGAGAAACACCCTGAGCCTATCTTTCTCCCAATTGAATTTACAACTTGTTTAATTTACGCATTGCTTTTAAATACATATTTTGGTTTAGTTTAATTCGAATCTATTTAATCTTTTTTTTTTGTGCAACCGTTCTTTTTAATTCATTCAATCTTTGCGATTACATCCCGAGATAAGAATAGAGGGAATTAACCATCCTCTATGATAACTACAATACAACTTAAAACCAAAAGAAGATAAAACAGATAGATCCTTGGAGAAGGTTGACAGCGAATTTGAGTCAATGCTCGAATGCGTCGATAGAAGATTCACGGCGGAGCCGGAATATTGGAACATGGTCACCTTAAAAAGGGACGTTGAAAAACAAATCCTACTTCCGGACTTCGTCGAAACGAATCCGGTTGCATCTTCAGGCCCCGAACAGACCGCTACGCAGGATGACAAAACAGTGAGAAGATTGAAAATTTTACTCGGCATTGATTCCGAGAAAAAACCGATTCTCATGGAGAAAAGGCAAGGTGGAAAAGTTCTCTCTCCGAGAGAAGAGGAATGTGGAAAGGATCTCTCCCGTAGGGAGGAAAGTGATAAAGCGTAGTCGAGCTTTTGTAAATCGAAAAATAGAGATCTTGTGCTTGCTACGGAAAATTGATGGGCCATACCCAAATTGATACAATTCCGGGAAAGGATAGAGGATACCTCAAACCTTTGCTCGGCTGGGATTTCACCGCCGAGGGTAGGACCAATTAGCATATGCTGACCAAGGCTTCGAGAGATGGTGATGGAGGGAGGGATCTCAGTAACCGGTCTGGAATATTCCTGAGCCGAGCGGATAGATGAGAAATTGAGGCGGAAGGGTGGGAAAGTGGTGGAAGCATCACCGGAGAAGCTCTTCGAACCGGCGACAAGAGTCACCGGAGCGGCGAAAGCACCTGAGCAGAACCTTAAACATGTGGCGGAGAGAAACCTGCGAGAGATGGAAACAGAGACCCGTGACCGAAACCGCCGAGGGTGAGAGACAAAGAAACGCTGCCGAGAAGCAGATGAAGGATCTGGTGGATCCGGCGGATCTGGCGGCTCCGACGGAAGGGATATAGTCACCTGTCGGCAGAAAAGAGATCTCGGCAAAGATGCCGGAGTGGGCCTCGACGGCGAGGTTAAATCACAGAAGAAACGAGCGGAGTAAGAGCAAGGGTGTCCGGAAATCATGGCTTGCAGTTAAAACGGTGTCGGAGAAACGATGTGAAGATTAGAAAAGGGGTCTCGCCGGTGACGCAGGCCGCCGACGGAAGGTGGAAAAGTTTCTTCGGGAGGCACACAGAAGAGCTCGAGAAGAGGAAGAACGCCGATCAGGTTGAGTGGAGGTCGGAGACAGATCGCCGATAGCTAGAAATCATCTTGAGAGGAGAAGCGGCTGCCTCGTTCTCCGTGCCTGGGAGACAATTAGGGCGACCTCGATGATGGTATCATAGATGGCTTCGAATCTATTTAATCTATTGTGTGATTTCTGTGAGTCCTTGTGTTCGACCCCTACATACACTACAACAGCTGCTTAGTACTTTTAGGGTATTAATTTGAGCATATCAATGTTTTACGAAATTGTGACTATTTTCAGCCAATTGAGAGGTATATAAGTTGGCATCTCTTCCAGCTTGCGTTTTAATATATAATCCACTATAATTTCTCATATTTGTGCATGTTGGTCTTCTATAATATGTTCGAGGATTTCCTTTCTACAAAATATCCAGGACTTTCGGAAAAAAAACTCTCCGCGAAAAGAGCTGAATAATATCATTTATGGGTGAAAGAATATGTATGTCTAAATAATATTCATAACTATGCATATATTTATACAGTTATATAATTATGTTATTGTTTATATATATGCAGGTTGCTTACTGGACCGCCACGAATCCATTTCCTACTTTGGTTCAAGAGATAGTGCATGGACCTTTGAATAAGGTGATATGCTCAAATTAATACCCTAAAAGTGCTAAAGCAGTAGCTGCAGTATATCAGGGGTCGAACACAAGAACTCAGAGATATCACACAATAGATTGTGTAGTATTAAATCAAGCTAAGCAAATCAGATGAAACAAAAGCAATAATCGGTAAAAGAGTTGTAAATTCGATGGAGAGAATATAGGCCTAGGGTATTTCTCAGGAAATCAATGAATGCAGATAAACTAACTAATCAGGGTTCAGGTTACGCACGGTTCTTGAACTCAAATCACTAAAGTATAATTGACCAACTGTCGTTGCGATAATTATCTAAATCTAAACTTCAGAATCCCAAATCTCTTTGCAAATTCCTAAGAATAAATCAACTTTAAAGTTCAGGTTTGATATGTTCACAAATCAATTAAACCAAATCTTTTTGCGAATAATCAATTTGCTCACCTTAAGTTCTATCAGATTACTCAATTGCACTGTCGTGCCTAATCGATTAACCTACTATCTAAGTTCTAGGTGATCAATCTAGAATTAGCTTTGAGAACAACCTAAGGCGAAGAACTAATTCAGATTATGAACCCTAACAAAAAAATCAACCTAGCATTCAAAGAAACCCATATGAGAAAACCCTAAACCTAACAAGAGATCTACTCAGATATGGAAATTGAATCAATAAACATGTTTGAATAAATCATTGAATAAATAATAAGAAATAGTAAACAGGGGTTCAAAATCTTCTCTCGGACAAATAGAGTTTCAGACTTGTCTCCCTCAGAAAGCTCTCTCACAAAAACCAACGTAGAATAAAGCGTATCCATCAAAGTGGCTGTAAAATCCTAATAAATAACCTAAGTCACGTTTTGGGGCTTCTTGTAAATAATAAAGTCTTCTGGGGAAATTCTGCAATTCTTCAACTCTTGGAAAAGTCGCGGGTCGTGTCTGCTTCAATGGGTATCGAACCATACTAGTCAGTATCGATCGATACTAAGGCTTCAAATCGGGTACTCAGCTACACGAACTTCTGCTTTGCTCCAAAATGCTCCAGAAAGCTACAATATCTCCAATTATGCTCCAAACGTGCTAAAACCTGTAAAAGACTCTAAAAGACTCTAAAAGACTCCAAAATACTAGAAAGACTCTATAAAAAGGACTAATATCATGGCTTAAAAGGGGTAAAAACCATGATATATCAACTCCCCCAAACTTAGCCTTTGCTTGCCCTCAAGCAAATAGAAAGCTAAACCAGAGAAATATGTTTGAAATCATAGTGGTTGCTTCTTTAGCACTTCCTAAGGTGATTGCATTGACATGTGCTCTTGGATTCTCAGTTTTCCCTGGAAGAAAGCCTTCATGCCTCTCCACAGCTGCTGTAGTCTGAGCAACCTGAGTTTCCAGCTTCCTCCGAGTAACATTGAGAGCTTCAATTTTTCCAGTCAGATCAGTGTACAGATGGTCAATCTTCCCATTGAAATCCACTTGCAGCTTTTGCTGTCCTTGAAGAATCTGTTCAAACATGGATTCCAACTTACTCTCTATGGACTTTGGAGAGATGGGCTGGTACGAAGAGTTCCCGTAATTGCGAGTGATGTTACTACTCTAGAGTGGTTTCTGAGCGAATTGTTTTGCTCCAAAACCAGATTGGGTTCCCTCAAACTTGTACCCACCTTGCTGAGTGTTGTTATTGAAGTTTCGGTTGTTGTTGTACCCAAATTGCTGACCCTGAAATCCATAACCACCAACGTAGTTAACATCCTCCACTTCATATCCACTAATATTATCGACACCATCAGCAAAGTGTACAACTTTCTTCGACTTCCCGATCAGAAGATCCAGCTTGGCCTGAACTTCAGCAATCTGCGATCCATCCATGTTCCCATTCTGTCTCTTCCGCTCAAGGTATGCATTTTTGGTGCTATTGCTAGACGCAAACTTCTCAATAAGCACATAAGCATCATGTGGATACATGGTATTGAAATTCCCATTGCTCGAAGCATCCAAAGCCATCTGATACCTCCAATCAAACCCTCTGAAGAAGATACCCAGCAGCTGAACATCAGAGTAACCGTGATGTGGACAATCTCTCTGATACGATCTAAATCTCGTCCAAGCAGCCTTGAACGCTTCAGTCGGGCCTTGAGAAAACTGGGAGATCTTGTTCCTCAGATCCTCAGATCGTGCATCATCATAGAAATTATTCAGGAAATCAGTCTTAGTCTCCTCCCAGGTAGTCATTGATCTAGGAGGCAACTGCTTCAGCCAGTAAGTCGCATCTCAATATGATCCATGGGATGTTCATGAGAAAGACCATGAAAAGGGTGCTAACCCACAAGAGTGTAGTATGCAGGTTTCAGCTCAAAGTCATTCCTTTGATATGGTGGAGGGCGAATCGCTGATCAATTAGCATAAACCTAATCAGGCCTGTTGTACTCTCCAATTGTTCTACCACTATCAGCCACAACATTCCCTGCATTCGCAGCAACAACCTCCTCGATAGCAGCAGGAGGTAGGATGATGTTCCCCTTTCCATCCAATCGTTGCCCTCTCTCATTACACAATTGACCCTCTCGGTCTCTGTAAGCACCAGCTGCATCTTGAACCAAAATCACTGGGTTGTTGTTCATCTATGCTGGCTTCTTTGTTCTTCTGTTTGTGATTTCCACAAGTGCTAGCTGTTCCAATGACAGTTCAACTAGTTGAGTGCACTTGTTCCTTATGGTTTCACTACTAGGCATACACCTAAAAAACACTAGGCAAGGCATGTAAGTAACAAAAAACACAATGAGTATCGACCGACACAGGGTGGTGTCGATCGATATCATCAAAAAGAAGACGACGAGTATCGACCGATACCGACGAACTTAGTCGGAAATCTCAAACTAAAATCTAATGGCGAATTTAGTCCCCGGCAACGGCGCCAAATTTGATATGCTCAAATTAATACCCTAAAAGTACTAAAGCAGTAACTGCAGTATATCAGGGGTCGAACACAACAACTCAGAGAAATCACACAATAGATTGTGTAGTATCGAATCAAGCTAAGCAAATCAGATGAAACAAAAGCAATAAACAGTAAAAGAGTTGTAAATTCGATGGAGAGAATATAGGCCTAGGGTATTTCTCAGGAAATCAATGAGTGCAGATAAACTAACTAATCAGGGTTCATGTTACGCACGGTTCTTGAACTCAAATCACTAAAGTATAATTGACCAACTGTCGTTGCGAGAATTATCTAAATCTAAACTTCAGAATCCCAAATCCCTTTGCAAATTCCTAAGAATAAATCATCTTTAAAGTTCAGGTTTGATATGTTCACAAATCAATTAAACCAAATCTCTTTGCGAATAATCAATTTGCTCACCTTAAGTTCTATCAGATTACTCAATTGCACTGTCGTGCCTAATTGATTAACATAAGATCTAAGTTATAGGTGATCAATCTAGAATTAGCTTTGAAAACAACCTAAGCCGAAGAACTAATTCAGATTATGAACCCTAACAATAAATCAACCTAGCATTCAAAGAAATCCCTATGAGAAAACCCTAAACCTAACAAGAGATCTACTCAGACATGAAAATTGAATCAATAAAAATGTTTGAATAAATCACTGAATAAATAATAAGAAAGAGTAAACAGGGGTTCGAAATCTTCTCTCGGACGAACATAGTTTTAGACTTGTCTCCCTCAGAAAGCTCTCTCACAAAAACCAACGTAAAATAAAGCGTAGCCATCAAAGTGGCAGTAAAATCCTAATAAATAACCTAAGTCACGTTTTGGGGGTTTTTGTAAATAATAAAGTCTTATGGGGCAATTATGCAATTCTTCAATTCTTCAACTCTTGGAAAAGTTGTGGGTCGTGTCTGCTTCAATGGGTATCGAACGATACTAGTCAGTATCGATCGATACTGAGGCTTCAAATCGGGCACTCAGCTACACGAACTTCTGCTTTGCTCCAAAATGCTCCAAAAAGCTCCAATATCTCCAATTATGCTCCAAACGTGCTAAAATCTGTAAAAGACTCTAAAAGACTCCAAAATACTAGAAAGACTCTATAAAAAAGACTTATATCATGACTTAAAAAGGGTAAAAACCATGATATATCATAAGGTCAAAACCTGGCTTATGTATTTTACAAGAGGCTATTTGTTTCATACGCAAAATCACGGTGCTGGAAGAAAGACATGTAACTATGAGGTCTGTGTTAAAGGTGAAAATTACACTAATGCATCCGATGAAGCGGATTTCTATGGGACCTTAACTGATATCATAGAACTCGAGTATGAGGGGATGGTCAATTTGAGAATTACACTTTGTAAGTGTAATTGGTATCACCATGTTTTCGGTAGAGGCACTCGGAGGAGCAATGGTGGCGTTGTAGACGTTCTTTTATCAAGAAAACACAATAAATACGAACCATTTATTCTAAGTACGTACTTATTTATATATAACATTTTATTAATGTCGATATCATATATATATACATATGTATAACTTATATATACATGTTGATATTGCAAGCGGATCAAGTTTGTTATATTTCGTACCCATGGGCCTAAGCTTGTCTTGGGCCCTCGGGAATTTCTGGAAGGGCTCCCTTTGGGGTAAAACCCTACAATCTTCTAGTTCAATTTTGTTTCAAAAATAAATTATTGCATAATGTATTTGTTTGAATTTAAAAAACTGACTAGAATGTTGTAAATTGGAATCCTTCGATAGGATAAATGTTCACACAGCGTTGTAGATATGATGAAAATTAAAAGAATCAGTACACCGAGACGATAACAATTTTACCATACTTCCTTTGGTTGAACCGGTGGATTCCGATGACGGTTATGGAATTCTTCTTCTTCTATTTGGATCGGATCCTCCGTGGCAGTGGTTATCTCTGGTTGGCTCGGTTCTTTAGCAAGAAAGTCAATCTTGAAAATGTATGCGCGCCGATGATCGGGAAATTGGGTTACAAGAAGGTGAAATGGGCGGTGGCAAACAAAATGGATTCCAGCATCGACCCAAAATAAAACAGGTTGGAATTGGTTTAAATTTGGTTTTATTTGGTATTTAGATGGTCAACAATTATTGGTATACAGTAAACCGAGTCAAATCGTAGTTCGTGTGTTTATTAGTTTCAGACTTTGATTTCGTGAGCAAACTGGATTCGAATTTTGATTTCGTCGGGAAACTGGTTTCGAATTTTCAAATGATAGGAAAATAGCAATAGGAGTAAACTTTATGTAGATGTGACATTATATGAAAGTTCTCATGGAAAAACATATTGCCGACCCTTCTTTTTTAATTAAATTAGTGCATTGAGATTGGTTTAAATTTAAAAAACTATGCAGAAGGCTTGTAAGTTGGACTTTGTCTTACGGTAGAATCCAACGGTCTCACAACGTTTTACATAGATATGGAAATCAATAGAATAAAAACCGCTAGACAATAACCATTTTAAAAACCGCTCCCTCCGGTGTAGAGCCCTTCAATATTCTAGTTCAATTATTTTTTAATACTAGTGGCAAATATTTTGTGACTTCCACCCTTTTTTTATTACAAAAAAACTAGGTTCTAGGTTGATTCTCTCTTGTCCTCTATATATATATACTTATATTTATTTTACTTGCACATAAAAATGTTCTTTCTCTCTTCTCCTCTTACAAATTATTCGTTTAAAGAATTCCATAACTTTCGACCCCTAAAAAAACCCAACACATTCCAAAACTTTGCATGTATGTGTTTAATAACTAACAACAAAAACAGTTAAATGGGCCTATAATGTACAGTCCATGCATGCATACCATGCAAACAAAACCTTTGTTGTTTAAAACTTGAGTGAGAAAAAGATGTGTAAAAAGAAAACGTCCCACATCGCTTACACATAAAAAGAATGTTTGGGGAAGCAGAGTATAAGAAGAGAAGTGGATGGAACGAGCAAATCACTTACCTGGACATGGTCAACTCGCGATCAAGAACATCCCACATAGCCTTGTCAACTTCGATCCCTGCCTTAGAAACCTTGTGCCCAAGAACGATGCCATGCTGTACCATGAAGTGGCACTTGTCCCAATTAAGAACCAAGTGATTTTCTTCGCATCGCTGAAGCACCTTGCACAACTTATCCAGACAATCCTTGAGTGACGATCCATACACTGAAAAGTCATCCATGAACACCTCCATAAACTCCTCAGTCATGAATGTGAAAATCGACATCATGCATCTCTGAAAGGTTGCTTGAGCGTTACATAATCTAAATGGCATTCTTCTGTAGGCGAATGTGCCATAAGGACATGTAAAAGTCGTCTTCCCCTGATCCTCTGGATGTATAGGAATCTGGAAAAAGCCTGAGTACCCATCGAGAAAACGGTAGTATGAGTGACTCGCTAACCTCTCCAGCATCTGGTCGATAAATGGCAATGGGAAGTGATCCTTCCTTGTGGCCGCATTCAGCTTCCTGTAGTCAATACACATCTTGTGACCGGTGATCGTCCTTGTATGGATAATCTCATCCTTCTCGTTTTTCACCACTGTTATGCCTCCTTTCTTAAGCACAACGTGAACTGGACTAACCCAAGAACTATATGAGATGGCATAGATAATCCCTGCATCCAAAAGCTTCATCACTTCCTTCCTGACCACTTCCTTCAGGTTCGGATTCAACCTCCTCTGGCACTCAATCGAAGACTTAGACTCATCCTCCAGGTGAATCCGATGCATGCACAAGTCTTGTGCTATACCTGAAATGTCATCAAGAGAATAGCCACGAGCTTTGCGATACTTGCGCAGCTTGCTCAGCAGTAAGGTAATCTCTGCGTTGTTCATGGAAGCATTGACAATCACAGGGTATGTGGAATTAGGACCAAGAAAAACATACCTCAATGCGGCGGGGAGTGGTTTGAGTTCCACCTTAGGAGCATTTTCCTCGCTCCAATCTCCAAGCCCAGCAGCTTGTTTAGAACTTTCGGCCAACTCTCTTTCTGGCCACAGGGTATCGACCGATACTAGGGGAGTATCGATCGATATTGGCGATGCTGAATTGAGCATCTTCGAGTATCCAGCAGTATCATCGCACAAATGGACCTCTGAAGTGGCTGAACAGACCAATGCTCTCTCCAGTGGATCCTCAGGGTGCATCTCCAGGAAGTACTCCTCTGTTATGTCACTGAAGGTGTCCACATAGAACGTCTGCCCATCGATGGTTGGTCTCTTCATCATCTTTTCCATGTTAAAGGACATCACCAAATCACCGATGTTAAGAGCTATCTGTGCATTCTTGCAATCGATCAAGGCTCCAGCAGTTGCAAGGAATGGTCTGCCCAGGATAAGAGGATCCTTAGTCTCAGCATCGTACCTTAGGACGATGAAATCTGTTGGGATCAAGCAATTCCCAATCTTGATCGGCACATCTCGAGTAGCCCTTCTGGAAGCTGCACTGAGCGATCAACAAGTACCAGCAAAATCCTTGTAGATTGGAAATCTGTCATCCCCATTCGCTTAGCAACTGAGTGTGGTATGAGGTTCACAATCGACCCAATATCGCAGAGAGAACGCTCGAATCTCTCTGTGAAGATAGTGCAATCCAAAACAAAGCTCCTAGGGTCTGGTAGATTCTTGGGAATTTTGTTGAGTAGAATCGCACTGCACTCAGCTGTAATCATCATGACACCTTCTTCAAGGTTCACATTGCTAGACACCATCTTCTTCACATACCTCCTGAAAGCTGGAAAAGTCATAATAGCATCAACAAAAGGAAGTTCCACAACCAACTTATCCAACACATCCTCCCATTCCATTTTTGTCATCTTAGAAGGCATATGATAAGGCATATTGGGTATATACACCCTCTCCTTGACAATCTCGGGCTTCTTCTCGACCTGCGTCTCAACATCGACCGACACTGGAGGAGTGTCGATCGTTACAGAGGATTTTGGATCCTCTCGTGTAGGTGTCTGGGCTGGAATCGATCGACACTGGCTAGTATCGATCGATACACGAGGATTTTTTAGAATCCCAGTCGTCATCTTCAGCAAGATCGACGAAAGTCTCTGTAATTGGGTTGTTCTTCACTCCTGTAATCACCTCTTTTCCACTCCTCAAGGTGATGGCATTGATGTGTGCTCTTGGATTCTCAGTTTTCCCCGGAAGAAAACCTTCTTGCCTCTTCACAGCTGCTGCTGTCTGAGCAACCTGAGTCTTCAGCTTTCTCTGAGAAAGATTGATAGCCTCAATTTTCCCATTCAGATCGGTGTACTTATGGTCAATCTTCCCATTGAAATCCACTTGCAGCTTTTGCTGTCCCTGAAGAATATGCTCAAACATGGATTCCATCTTACTCTCTGTGGACTTTGGAGAGATGGGCTGGTACGAAGAGTTCCCGTAATTGCGAGTGAAGTCGATGCTCTGGAGTGGTTTCTGGACAAATTGTTTCGCTCCAAAACCAGATTGGTTCCCCTCAAACTTGTATCCACCTTGCTGAATGTTACTGTTGAAGTTTCGGTTGTTGTTGTATTCAAATCGCTGACCCTGAAAACCAGAACCAACAACGTAGTTAACATCCTCCACTTCTTCTTCATCGATATTATCGACTCCATCAGCAAAATGTACAGTCTTCTTCGACTTCCCAGTCAGAATATCCAGCTTGGCTTGAACTTCAGCAATCTGCGATCCACCAATTCCTCCAGCCTGCTTCTTCCGCTTGAAATCAACATTCTTGGTGCTATTTTTAGACGCCAAGTTCTCAATCAGCACAACCGCATCACCTGGATACCTGGTGTTGAAGTTCCCATTACTCGCAGCGTCCAAAGCCATTTGGTACCTCCAATTGACCCCTCTGTAGAAAGTACCCAGCAGCTGAACCTGAGTGAACCCATGGTGCGGACAATCTCTCTGATATGACTTGAAACGAATCCAAGCAGCCTTGAGTGCCTCTGTTGGACTTTGAGAAAATTGAGAGATCTTGTTCCTGAGCTCCTCGGATCTCGCATCATCATAGAAATTGTTCAGGAATGCATTCTTCGTCTCATCCCATGTAGTTAGCGAAACATGACCCAACTGCTTTAGCCAATAAGCAGCATCCCCACTAAGAGACTATGGTAAAAGTTTGCAGAAGAGGAACTCATTGGGCAGTCCATTGTACTTCATACCAGTGACCAAATCTTTGAACCTCTCGATATGATCCATGGGGTGTTCATGAGATAGGCCATGGAAAGGATTCTGACTCACAAGAGCGTAGTACGCATGTTTCAGCTCAAAGTCGTTCCTATGAAAAGTAGGGATGCGAATTGCAGCTCGATTGGCATAGAACTGATCAGGTATGTTGTGCTCACCAAGTGTCCTAACTCGATCAACTGCAGCATTCCCAACGTTGGCGCGCGCAGCTGGCGCGACAATCTCACCAACAACAGCAAGAGGGACAATGACGTTTCCAGCTTCATCAAGTTGCTGCCCTCTCTCATTGCACACTTGACCCTCTTGGTCTCTCAAAACTCCAGCTTCATCAGGTCTTAATACCACTGTGTCGTTCATCCATGATGTTTGCTTTGCCTATCTGTTTGTGCGTTCTAAAGGTGCTAGCTTCTCTAACGATAGATTAACTAGCGGAGTGCTCTTGTTCCCTCTGGTTTCACGATTAGGCATGCACCTGAAACACAAAAGTCAAGAACGTAAGTAATCAAAAATCGTGATGAGTATCGATCGACACTGGGTGGTGTCGATCGATATCAGCAAAAGAAAACGACGAGTATCGACCGACACTAATTAGTATCGATCGATACCGACAAACTTAGTCGAAACCTGACAGCTAAAATCTAATGGCGAAATTGAGTCCCCGGCAACGGCGCCAAATTTGATATGCTCAAATTAATACCCTAAAAATTACTAAAGCAGTTGCTGCAGTATATCAGAGGTCGAACACAAGAACTCAGAGAAATCGCACAATAGACAAAATAGTATCGAATCAAGCTAAGCAAATCAGATGAAACAAAAGCAATAATCGGTAAAAGAGTTGTAAATTCGATGGAGAAAATATAGGCCTAGGGTATTTCTCAGGAAATCAATGAATGCAGATAAACTAACTAATCAGGGTTCATGTTACGCGCGGTTCTTGAACTCAAATCACTAATATATAATTGACCAACTGTCGTTGCGAGAATTTTCTAAATCTAAACTTCAGAATCTCAAATCTCTTTGCAAATTCCTAAGAGTAAATCAGCTTTAAAGTTCAGGTTTGATATGTTCACAAATCAATTAAACCAAATCTCTTTTCGAAAAATCAATTTGCTCACCGTAAGTTCTATCAGATTACTCAATTGCACTGTCGTGCACAATTGATTAACCTAAGATCTAAGTTCTAGGTGATCAATCTAGAATTAGCTTTGAGAACAACCTAAGATGAATAACTAATTTAGATTATGAACCCTAACAATAAATCAACGTAGCATTCAAAGAAATCCCTATGAGAAAACCATAAACCTAACAAGAGATATACTCTGACATGGAAATTGAATTAATAAACATGTCTGAATTAATACTTGAATAAATAATAAGAAAGAGTAAACAGGGGTTCGAAATTTTCTCTCGGACGAACAGAGTTTCAGACTTGTCTCCCTCAAAAAGCTCTCTCACAAAAATCAAAGTAGAATAAAGCGTAGCCATCAAAGTGGCTGTAAAATCCTAATAAATAACCTAAGTCACGTTTTGGGGCTTCTTGTAAGTAATAAAGTCTTCTGGGAAATTTTGCTATTCTTCAACTCTTGGAAAAGTCGCGACTCGTGTCTGCTGCAGTGAGTATCGACCGATACCAGTCAGTATCGATCGATACCGACGCTTCAAATCGGGTACTCAGCAACACGAACTTCTGCTTTGCTCCAAAACGCTCCAGAAAACTACAATATCTCCAATTATGCTCCAAACGTGCTAAAACCTGTAAAAGAATCTAAAACACTACGAAATACTAGAAAGACTCTATAAAAAGGACTTATATCATGGCTTAAAAGGGGTAAAAACCATGATATATCACCGATGATAGGGAAATTGGGTTACAAGAAGGTAAAAATGGTGGTGGCAAACAAAATGGATTCCAGCATCGACCCAAAACAAAACATGTTGTAATTGAATTAAATTTGGTTTTATTTGGTATTTAGATGGTTTACAATTATTGGTATACAGTAAACCGAGTCAAATCGTGGTCCGTGTGTTTATTAGTTTCCGTCTTTGATTTCGTGAGCAAACTGGATTCGAATTTTGATTTCGTCGGGCAACTGGTTTTGAATTTTCAAATGTTGGGGAAATAGCAATAGCATTAAACTTTATGTAGATGTGACATTATATGAAAGTTTTCATGGAAAAACAGATCGTCGACCCTTCTTTTTTAATTAAATTATTGCATTGAGATTGGTTTAAATTTAAAAAACTGAGCAGAAGGCTTGTAAATTGGACTTTGTCTTTCGGTAGGATCTAACGGTCTCACAACGTTTTACATACATATGGAAATCAGAAGAATAAAAACCGCTAGACAATAACCATTTTAAGGCTTCCTTTGGTGATATTAATCACATGGGAAAGGCTCCCTCCAGTGTATAGCCCTTCAATATTCTAGTTCAATTTTTTAAAAAACTATGTTCTAGGTTCATTCTCTCTTGTCCTCTATATATATACTTATATTTATTTTACTTGCACATAAAAAGGTTCTTTCTCTCTTCTCCTCTTACAAATTATTTGTTTAAATAATTCCATAACTTTCGACCCCAAAAAAAAACCAACACATTCCACAACTTTACATGTATGTGTTTAATAACTAACAACAAAAACGCTTAAATGATCTTATAATGTACAGTCCATGCGTGCATAACATGCAAACAAAACCTTTGTTGTTTCAAACTTGAGTGAGAAAAAGATGTGTAAAAAGAAAACATCCAACATCGCTTACACATAAAAAGAATGTTTGGGGAAGCAGAGTATAAGAAGAAAAGTGGATGGAATGAGAAAATCACTTACCTGGACTGGGTCAAATCGCGCTCAAGAAGACGAGTGGCTTAGGGTAGTGACTTCCATTGCACATTAAGGATGGGCGCTTAGCTTAAGGTCTTCCCACGTGAAAGAGCCTACGTCATTATTTGTGGCAGAGGGGGCCTGCGTTCGCGCGGTCCCTACCATCCATTAGTTTGTAATCTTTACTATTTTCATAGTTTTTCATTTTTCCAAAAAGGAATTTTTTTATTGTCGGTGTAAAAAAGTATATTCTTCAATATATTTCAATTTGCAAAAAGGACGGTTTTTAATGTTTCTATTCACAAAATGCTAATGAATTGTTTTATGGGCATAATTGATTTCGAGAATAAATTGGTTATGTAAATAAATAAATAAAATCGAGAATGTAGTTAATTCCATTATCCCACATCGGAAGTGTATATTAAGTTGGTCAATTTTGTTTGGATATAAAATAAAGAAGCTTTCCTTCGCCTCAAACCATCTTTGCGCTTGGGGCAATGACGCAGCTAATGAGGTACTAACCGAGGCGCGTCTATTGCTGGTTGAAAACTATTTCCAAACCCCCTCCTGGGCTTAAGCTTGTCTTGGGCCCTCGAGAATTTCTGGAATAGCTCCAATTGGGGTAAAGCCCTACAATCTTCTAGTTCAATTTTGTTTCAAAAATAGATTATTGCATAATGTATTTGTTTGAATTAAAAAAAACTGACTACAATGTTGTAAATTGGAAATGTTCACACAACATTGTAGATATGATGAAAATTAAAAGAATCAATACACCGAGACAATACCAATTTTACCATACCTCCTTTGGTTGAACCGGTGGATTCCGGTGACGGATATGGAATTCTTCTTCTTCTATTTGGATCGGATTCTCCGTGGCAGTGGTTATCTCTGGTTGGCTCGGTTCTTTAGCAAAAAAGTCTATCTTGAAAATATATTCGCGCCGATGATCGGGAAATTGGGTTACAAGAAGGTGAAATGGGCGGTGGCAAACAAAATGGATTCCAGCATCGACCCAAAACAGAACAGGTTGTAATTGGAATAAATTTGGTTTTATTTGGTATTTAGATGGTTTACAACTATTGGTATACAGTAAACCGAGTCAAATCGTGGTTCGTGTGTTTATTAGTTTCAGACTTTGATTTTATGAGCAAACTGGATTCGAATTTTGATTTCGTCGGGAAACTGGTTTCGAATTTTCAAATGATGGGGAAATAGCAATAGGATTAAACTTTATGTAGATGTGACATTATATGAAAGTTCTCATGGAAAAACAGATCGTCGACCCTTCTTTTTTAATTAAATTATTGCATTGAGATTGGTTTAAATTTAAAAAATCGAGCAGAAGGCTTGTAAATTGGACTTTGTCTTTCGGTAGGATCCAACGGTCTCACAACGTTTTACATACATATGAAAATCAAAAGAATAAAAACCACTAGATAATAACAATTGTAAGGCTTCCGTTGGTGATATTAATCACATGGGAAAGGCTCCCTCCGGTGTATAGCCCTTCACATGGGAAAGGCTCACTCCGGCAAATATTTTGTGACTTCTACAATTTTTTATTAAAAAAAAAAACTAGGTTCTAGGTTCATTCTCTCTTGTCCTCTATATATATACTTATATTTATTTTACTTGCACATAAAAAGGTTCTTTCTCTCTTCTCCTCTAACAAATTATTCGTTTAAAGAATTCCATAACTTTCGACCCCAAATAAAAACCCAACACATTCCACAACTTTGCATGTATATGTGATTAATAACTAACAACAAAAACACTTAGATGGGCTTATAATGTACATCCCATGCGTGCGTAACATGCAAACAAAACCTTTGGCGTTTCAAATTTGAGTGAGAAAAAGATGTGTAAAAAGAAAACATCCCACATCGCTTACACATAAAAAGAATGTTTGGGGAAGCATAGTATAAGAAGATAAGTTGATGGAACGAGCAAATCACTTACCTGGACGTGGTCAACTCACGATCAAGAAGACGAGTGGCTTAGGCTAGTGACTTCCATTGCACATTAAGGATGGCTGCTTAGCTTAAGGTCTTCCCACGTGGAAGAGCCTACGTCATTATTTTTGGCAGAGGGGGCCTGCGTTCGCGCGGTTCCTATCATCCATTAGTTTGTAATCTTTACTATTTTCATAGTTTTTCATTTTGCCAAAAAGGAATTTTTTATTATCGTTATAAAAAGTATATTTTTCAATATATTTCAATTTGCAAAAAGGATTGTTTTTAATGTTTCTATTCACAAAATGCTAATTAATTGTTTTATGGGCATAATTCATTTCAAGAATAAATTGATTTTGTAAGAAAATAATTAAAATCGAGAATGTAGCTAACTCCATTATCCTACTTCGGAAGTGTATATTAAGTTGGTCAATTTTGTTTGGATATAAAATAAAGAGGCTTTCCTTCGCCTCAAACCTTCTTTGCGCTTGGGGCAATGACGTAGCTAATAACCTACTAACCGAGGCGTGTCTATTGCTGGTTGAAAACTATTTCCAAACCCCCTCCTTGGCCTAAGCTTTTCTTGGGCCCTCGAAAATTTCTGGAATGGCTCCCTTTGAAGTAAAGCCCTACAATCTTCTAGTTCAATTTTGTTTCAAAAATAGATTATTGCATAATGTATTTGTTTGAATAAAAAAAAACTGACTACAATGTTGTAAATTGGAATCCTTCGAATGGGTAAATGTTCACACAACATTGTAGATATGATGAAAATTAAAAGAGTCAATACACCGAGACAATACAAATTTTACCATACCTCCTTTTGTTGAACCGGTGGATTCCGGTGACGGGTATGGAATTCTTCTTCTTCTATTTGGATCGGCTTCTCCGTGGCTGTGGTTATCTCTGGTTGGCTTGGTTCTTTAGCAAAAAAGTCAATCTTGAAAATGTATGCGCGCCGATGATCAGGAAATTGGGTTACAAGAAGGTGAAATGGGCGGTGGCAAACAAAATGGATTCCAGCATCGACCCAAAACAAAACAGGTTGTAATTGGATTAAATTTGGGTTTATTTGGTATTTAGATGGTTAACAATTATTGGTATACAGTAAACCGAGTCAAATCGTGGTTCGTGTGTTTATTAGTTTCAGACTTTGATTTCATGAGCAAACTGGATTCGAATTTTGATTTCGTCAGGAAACTGGTTTCAAATTTTCAAATGATGGGGAAATAGCAATAGGATTAAACTTTATGTAGATGTGACATCATATGAAAGTTCTCATGGAAAAACAGATCGTCGACCCTTCTTTTTTAATTAAATTATTGCATCGAGATTGGTTTAAATTTAAAAAATTGGGCAGAAGGCTTGTAAATTGGACTTTGTCTTTCGGTAGGATCCAACGGTCTAACAATTTTTTGCATACATATGAAAATCAAAAGAATAATAACCGCTAGACAATAACCATTTTAAGGCTTCCTTTGGTGATATTAATCACATGGGAAAGGCTCCCTCCGGTGTATAGCCCTTCAATATTCTAGTTCAATTTAAAAAAAAAACTAGTGGCAAATATTTTGTGACTTCTAAGTTTTTTTATTAAAAAAAAAACTAGGTTCTAGGTTCATTCTCTCTTGTCCTCTATATATATACTTATATTTATTTTACTTGCTCATAAAAAGGTTCTTTCTCTCTTCTCCTCTAACGAATTATTCGTTTAAAGAATTCCATAACTTTCGACCCCAAATAAAAACCCAACACATTCCACAACTTTGCATGTATATTTGTTTAATAACTAACAACAAAAACACTTAGATGGGCTTATAATGTACATCCCATGCGTGCATAACATGCAAACAAAACCTTTGCCATTTCAAATTTGAGTGAGAAAAAGATGTGTAAAAAGAAAACATCCCACATCGCTTACACATAAAAAGAATGTTTGGGGAAGAAGAGTATAAGAAGATAAGTTGATGGAACGAGCAAATCACTTACCTGGACGGGGTCAACTCACGATCAAGAAGACGAGTGGCTTAGGCTAGTGACTTCCATTGCACATTAAGGATGGGTGCTAAGGTCTTCCCACGTGGAAGAGCCTACGTCATTATTTGTGGCAGAGGGGGGCTGCGTTCGCGCGGTCCCTATCATCCATTAGTTTGTAATCTTTACTATTTTCATAGTTTTTCATTTTGCCAAAAAGGAATTTTTTATTATCGGTGTAAAAAAGTGTATTTTTAAATATATTTCAATTTGCAAAAAGGACTGTTTTTAATGTTTCTATTCACAAAATGCTAATTAATTGTTTTATGGGGATAATTGATTTCAAGAATAAATTGATTATGTAAAAAAATAATTAAAATCGAGAATGTAGCTAACTCAATTATCCCACATCGGAAGTGTATGTTAAGTTGGTCAATTTTGTTTGGATATAAAATAAAGAGGCTTTCCTTCGTCACAAACCATCTTTGTGCTTGGGGCAATGACGCAGCTAATGAGGTACTAACCGAGGCGCGTCTATTGCTGGTTGAAAACTATTTCCAAACCCCCTCCTTGGCCTAAGCTTTTCTTGGCCCCTCGAGAATTTCTGGAATGGCTCCCTTTGGGGTAAAGCCCTACAATCTTCTAGTTCAATTTTGTTTCAAAAATAGATTATTGCATAATGTATTTATTTGAATTAAAAAAAACTGACTACAATGTTGTAAATTGGAATCCTTCGATAGGATAAATGTTCACACAACATTGTAGATATGATGAAAATTAAAAGAATCAATACACCGAGACAATACCAATTTTACCATACCTCCTTTGGTTGAACCGATGGATTCCGGTGACGGGTATGGAATTCTTCTTCTTCTATTTGGATCGGATTCTCCGTGGCTGTGGTTATCTCTGGTTGGCTTGGTTCTTTAGAAAAAAAGTCAATCATGAAAATATATGCGCGCCGATGATCGGGAAATTGGGTTACAAGAAGGTGAAATGGTCGGTGGCAAACAAAATAGATTCCAGCATCGACCCAAAATAATACAGGTTGTAATTGGATTAAATTTGGTTTTATTTTGTATTTAGATGGTTAACAATTATTGGTATACAGTTAACCGAGTCAAATCGTGGTTCGTGTGTTTATTAGTTTCAGACTTTGATTTCATGAGCAAACTGGATTCGAATTTTGATTTCGTCAGGAAACTGGTTTCAAATTTTCAAATGATGGGGAAATAGCAATAGGATTAAGCTTTATGTAGATGTGACATCATATGAATGTTCTCATGGAAAAACAGATCGTCGACCCTTCTTTTTTAATTAAATTATTGCATCGAGATTGGTTTAAATTTAAAAAATTGAGCAGAAGGCTTGTAAATTGGACTTTGTCTTTCGGTAGGATCCAACGGTCTAACAATGTTTTACATACATATGAAAATCAAAAGAATAAAAACCGCTAGACAATAACCATTTTAAGGCTTCCTTTGGTGATATTAATTACAAGGGAAAGGCTCCCTCCGGTGTATAGCCCTTCAATATTCTAGTTCAATTTAAAAAAAAAACTAGTGGCAAATATTTTGTGAGTTCTACCTTTTTTTATTAAAAAAAAAACTAGGTTCTAGGTTCATTCTCTCTTGTCCTCTATATATATACTTATATTTATTTTACTTGCACATAAAAAGGTTCTTTCTCTCTTCTCCTCTAACGAATTATTCGTTTAAAGAATTCCATAACTCTCGACCCCAAATAAAAACCCAACACATTCCACAACTTTGCATGTATATGTGTTTAATAACTAACAACAAAAACACTTAGATGGGTTTATAATGTACATCCCATGCGTGCATAACATGCAAACAAAACCTTTGCCGTTTCAAATTTGAGTGAGAAAAAGATGTGTAAAAAGAAAACATCCCACATCGCTAACACATAAAAAGAATGTTTTGGGAAGCAGAGTATAAGAAGATAAGTTGATGGAACGAGCAAATCACTTACCTGGACGGGGTCAACTCACGATCAAGAAGACGAGTGGCTTAGGCTAGTGACTTCAATTGCACATTAAGGATGGGTGCTTAGCTTAAGGTCTTCCCACGTGGAAGAGCCTACGTCATTATTTGTGGCAGAGGGGGGCTGCGTTCGCGCGGTCCCTATCATCCATTAGTTTGTAATCTTTACTATTTTCATAGTTTTTCATTTTGCCAAAAAGGAATTTTTTATTATCGGTGTAAAAAAGTGTATTTTTAAATATATTTCAATTTGCAAAAAGGACTGTTTTTAATGTTTCTATTCACAAAATGCTAATTAATTGTTTTATTGGCATAATTGATTTCAAGAATAAATTGATTATGTAAAAAATAATTAAAATCGAGAATGTAGCTAACTCAATTATCCCACATCGGAAGTGTATATTAAGTTGGTCAATTTTGTTTGGATATAAAATAAAGAGGCTTTCCTTCGTCACAAACCATCTTTGCGCATGGGGCAATGACGCAGCTAATGAGGTACTAACCGAGGCGCGTCTATTGCTGGTTGAAAACTATTTCCAAACCCCCTCCTTGGCCTAAGCTTTTCTTGGGCCCTCGAGAATTTCTGGAATGGCTCCCTTTGGGGTAAAGCCCTACAATCTTCTAGTTCAATTTTATTTCAAAAATAGATTATTGCATAATGTATTTGTTTGAATTAAAAAAAACTGACTACAATGTTGTAAATTGGAATCCTTCGATAGGATAAATGTTCACACAACATTGTAGATATGATGAAAATTAAAAGAATCAATACACCGAGACAATACCAATTTTACCATACCTCTTTTGGTTGAACCGGTGGATTCCGGTGACGGGTATGGAATTCTTCTTCTTCTATTTTGATCGGATTCTCCGTGGCTGTGGTTATCTCTGGTTGGCTTGGTTCTTTAGCAAAAAAGTCAATCTTGAAAATGTATGCGCGCCGATGATCTGGAAATTGGGTTACAAGAAGGTGAAATGGTCGGTGGGAAAAAAAATGGATTCCAGCATCGACCCAAAACAAAACAGGTTGTAATTGGATTAAATTTGGGTTTATTTTGTATTTAGATGGTTAACAATTATTGGTATACAGTAAACCGAGTCAAATCGTGGTTCGTGTGTTTATTAGTTTCAGACTTTGATTTCATGAGCAAACTGGATTCGAATTTTGATTTCGTCAGGAAACTGGTTTCAAATTTTCAAATGATGGGGAAATAGCAATAGGATTAAACTTTATGTAGATGTGACATTATATGAAAGTTCTCATGGAAAAACAGATCGTCGACCCTTCTTTTTTAATTAAATTATTGCATTGAGATTGGTTTAAATTTAAAAAATTGAGCAGAAGGCTTGTAAATTGGACTTTGTCTTTCGGTAGGATCCAACGGTCTAACAATGTTTTACATACATATGAAAATCAAAAGAATAAAAACCGCTAGACAATAACCATTTTAAGGCTTCCTTTGGTGATATTAATCACATGGGAAAGGCTCCCTCCGGTGTATAGCCCTTCAATATTCTAGTTCAATTTAAAAAAAAAA